>JAYJMB010035248.1:0-81342 GCA_036873735.1 Pouteria campechiana
TATATATGCAATAGTAAAAAGATCCGACCACCAGTGCTCAGAAAACCAAAACCAAAACCAAGAAACCTTCAGCCTGTAAACCTGCCCCATGGCTGGTTTAACCCATTCTTCTCAACATTGCAAGTCTTCGAAATATGTAGCTTATCCTTCGATTTTTTTTCTTAAAATCATATCATATATTTTGAAATTTTTGACCCATTCATTTTTTTGTTTCTTCTCAATATTACATGTTCTAGTCCATTAATTTATTCTTTTTCTTAAAAAGTACATATTTTATTTGACATTAAAATCTTAAATATTATTTTTTATTTATATTTTTAATAGATAATATCTTATATAATACTCATCATATAAACCTCATAATGTATTTTTTATATAAAATGTAAAATACTAATCAATATAATTTAAGATAGATAAAATGTAAAAATATTATAAAAAGTAGTTAAAATCACTTGACTAAATAACTCATTTTCTATCAAAAGATAAAATGTTTATGAATCCAATTTTAGAAATGAAAATAACAATAATAAAGCCTTCTAAAATTATTTGTCATCACCTATCTAAGGAATATTTTTTATTTTATATAGATTAAAATTTATGGCCATTGTAAGTATCTACAACAACAATAGTTTGGATATTCTTTTTTTTTTTTAATTGAACTATTAGATTTTGATAAGGCTTGACAAATTGAGTTGTTGACTAGAAACTATAGTGATCTAAATTTTTGGGGTAACATGAATGATATAAATGTATTAAGTTTTATATTTTCTTATATAATTTTATTTAAAATAATATAATTAAATATTATTAATTAATTTATTTTAACCATTAATTATATTAATTTTATGCAAAATTAATATTTTTTTTGTTTAATATTAATATCTAATAAAATTTATCAATAATGAATTAAAGTGGGTAAATTTTATCTTTGTTTACTTAAAATAATATTTTATATAACAACTATTGTGTGTGAATATCAAATGTGATCCAGTGTAGCTAGTATTGAATATACACACATATACACAATGGACATTAGGCATGATATGGACCATTAGATGAGAGCTGCCAGTGAAGGAGGGAGAGGAGAACAGTTTTTTGCATTTGTGTATTGAACGACCACAAGTACTTACGGATTCCTCCTGGCTTACATCTTCCTGAGAGCTGATAATCCATCTCCCTCTTCGCCGATCTGCACTCTCTCCCTCGTCTCCCATGCCTCAATCCCTTCAACTCCATCTCTGCTAACAAACAATGACTCACCCCCACCTTCAATCTTCCTTATAATCAATTAAACTCCTGCTGTAAGTTCTCTCATAAATGCCTCCCACTTTGCTCCCCCTGGTGATTTGCGATCAAACCTCCAAGCTTCCCTCTCTCCTAAAAAACACCTGATTTCTATAACAGTGAATCACACTACTCGATCCACCACTCGAATGCCTCAAGCTTGGATTCCTCTCTTCCAAATACACCCAAGGATCTTCCCCTAGCTTTCACAAGTCAACTCCCCTAAAATCCCCAAACTTGGAGCAGACCTTGAAAATTGTCGATTCCTCCAAGTAACCATCCACATCCGCAAAGGAGTTACCAAACTGGGAGAGTATATCCAAGATCAAATCCTTACTTAAACTACAGTTATGACAACTGTGCAAAGATCTTTTTGAGCTTGAATTAGCAAAATTTTACATCTCTGAGGCTTATTTTAATGCCATAATATTTGTACATAAACACTGCATTCCATATTTTTATGATTGCAAGAATGTGATGCATGTCTGTACTACCATGAACAAATGTAAAGACAAGAGAAACTTTGTGATGTTATTTCCATTTTCATCACTAGAGGAAGTTGGACCTGTAATGATTGTGATGTTATTTCTAATTAGAATTGATGCTTGATTAGACGTAAAACATTTTAGATGTTACCTTGAATCCAAAAGTTTAAATGTGAAAATGAAATATAATAAATTATGTAATGAAATAATAAAATATAAATAACTGATCATGTTGGCAGCATAATTGGGTTTGGTGAGTAGCGTTGTTTTTTTTAACTCAAATAATGCTTGCCATTAATCAGATGTTAGGTGGTTCGTTAATAAAGGCTTGTGCGATGTGACCTTCCTTATTGTTGGATAAGTAAGGTTGCATCCTTGTTATAATGAGATGAAGGTGAGCGAGGCATGTTACATAGAGAAAAAGAGTGCTGCACAGAGAGAGAGAAGAGAAGGGGCTGTACAGAGAAGGACAAAGAGAAGGGGGGACTCCATTTCTGGACTTTTCGACGTGCATTTCCAAATAAGTGATTGAGATCTATCTACGTTATCTATGCAATAATTATACTAAATCAAATCATTAATTAGATTATTATAAATTATGTTTTTAGCTGAGATGAATGTTAATATGCATGTTACGCAAGTGTACTAGAATTAAAGAATATAATATTTATTTTTATTGATTTTAAAAATAAAATTATTCTGGTCAATATGCATATTATTTTGATGATCGGATCTATTGATTATGTTTAGTTTTTGTTAATTCATATGTCATATGAATTTTTTGAAAATTAGATGTGAAATAACTGTTAAATTGTTGACAAAAATTCTTATACGTTGAAAATAGAATTTTATTAAATTCTATATTTGTCAAAATTACATATTGAATATTTGGCATGAATTAAAGGACTCATTGTGTAGAGTATATCTTATGTCTCAGGTTCTTGAAATGATGTCAATATAAGAAGTTATTGACAAAAAATCAAAAGAAATAAGTTTAAAAAAAAACAACAGATGTTATCAGAGTCTCTTAAAGCGTCCTTGTAAGAAAATTTAGTTTAATAAAATGTAATTTTTAATGTTGTTTACATATGTGATTTGGAGGATTTGGACCGTTGAATGTATTCTAAACATTGATAAGCCTATGATAGAAATTTCAGGTTGAAATGAATTTATTTAATTCGTTAAATTTAATAAAATGTAGAAATTAGAAAAATTAATAAATTTAAAAAATTTTGACCATAGATTGCATGTGGACAACCAGATAAATAGGGCATTCATTATCATCATAGGATTGTAGATTTTCAAAGTTTTAGAAATTAAAAATTATTAAAAAATTGAATTTTATAAAAATAATTCAAAATTGAACAAGGACGAACATATTTGTTCATTTCACATGGTTGCCTGGAAATTTTTGGGCTGTCAAGCCCAGCCCTAAGCCCAGTCAGAAGCCTAGACCCAAGCCCAGATGAAATATTCTAGTGGCCTAGGCGGAATATTCCGATAGTAGTGGCATACGATCATCAGTTCGGCGACAAACGGATGGTCCAGATTGATTTCATCATATCTGGATCATCTGGCCTTCATTTTGGATAAGCAAGAGTTAATTTTGGGGTTTTTGAATATTATAGACCTAATGGAAGGGATAAATTATTTAAAAGGTGACCAGATCATGTGAAGATGAATGATCAGATTTGTTTTATTGATTTATGGATTTCATGATATTCAATCTAGATGTCAAATAGTCAATATTGAGGTTTTGGAACATTCTGGACTTAATGGAAAGGTTAGATGATTGAAAAGATGGCCAGATCATGTAAAGATGAATGGAAAGAATTATTTTATTAATACCTAGACCCCACGATCTCTGATCTTAATGATCAGGTAGTTGATTTTAAGGTTTTTGGACATTTTGGATCTAATGGAAGGGTCAGATTATTCAAATAGTGGTCAAATCATGAGTTTAAGTAAACAGATATGACGTTGTGGTCCCCTAAACCAGTGAAGATATGATTTGAGATGTTGATGCGTTTGATGATGATTAGATTATGAGGTTTGACTGGATAGATGTTATGATAAGAACCACTAAAATAGTCAAGACATGATCTAAGGCATTAATCTGATGAAATGATGGTCAAATAAAGATGTTTGAATGAGTACCACAAACAAATGAGATATACTTCCCTAGGTTGATGCTATGGTCGATCAAACAAATAATTTATGATGTGTATTTTAGTGTAATTAGTATTTTTATCACATGTGCTAGTTACATCTATTTTACTTACTAAATTGTTGTAGCTCACCCCAAAATTATTTTATAGAGAATGCTACTCGTGGAGGACATTAATCATGGTGTGGGGATAAATGTGGCAAAATGCTACTATGAGAGTGATGTTAAAAATAAACATTGTATTTTCTATTTTATGTTGAAAAATTATATTATGTGAATTGTATTGTAATATTTTCTTTAATAATAAACTATTTTAGTTGCTTTCATGGTTAAACTTCATCTCTTGTGCGATAGATTTTGGGAGATTCACCTCTGGATTTGAAAATGATAATTAATTTGTTATTCTTGGAGCTGGCACGTCACAGTTGGTAATAGAGCAAATCACACTTGAATTAAAGATGAGCATAATGCATGAAAGGACCTAAAACATTTTTTTTAAAAAAAAGATCGGGGTAGGTATGGGTGCCTTAGATAGATGTGTGCATTAAGGATTCTATATGATAAAAATAAAGATTTTAACTACAAAAGGATTATATGATAAATAATCTTATTTGCAATATAAGTTAAAATATTTATTTTATTTTTTTGTAGTATGAACCCTATGGAAAATGCGTGAGAAGGAGGTTCTATGTCAGACTAACCGGCACAAGATGGAGTAGGAATGAGTCAAAGTCGTCCTACTAACGAGAGCTGAGGTTGTGGTCGTCTGAGGGTCACCAGAGAAGTAGATGAAAGGCCTTGAAATTTTTAAAAATGTAAATTTTTGCTACTATAAATTTTTGGTAATTTTTGCTTGTTCGACTTGGTGTGTAATTAAATTTATAAGGAAATTATTATGAAAAATATATGAAATTGAGTGACTTATTAAGATAAATATGAGGATAAAGTTGGGAATATATTAAAGTATGTTAAATAAATGATTTAAGTGAAAAAGAAAATGAATTTAAAGTGGTAGAATGCCAAAGGTGTAAATTCAGGAAAATATTAATTTTTATTATGGAAAAATAGTAAAAATGGATGAAAAATACATATTAATGTGAGGATGATGAGGACATATATTCGTCAGTGATTTACAAGTGAAGAAAAATTGAAAATTATATGTGGGAAGCTGAAAAATCAAGTTGCCGATTATTTTTGGCAAATTTGGTTAAAATTAAATTTAATTAAGAAATAAATAATAAAATTATGCAAAGATTATATTTAATGGATGGATAATTAATTTGGATATGTGATTTATTAAATGAATGATTTACATGTGTCAAACATGAGGACTAGATAGGATTTTGAAAATCAAAGATAAGTGCATATGTATAAAATTAAGTGGAGCACGGACTACTAATAAAAAAATCAATATAAATATCAATGTAATAGCCATCTCCATCTTCTCCCAATGTGCAAGTATTTCCCCATACCTTTTCAACATGGGTTGCCCCCCATCATCCCAAGTTGTGAACTTAGTGAATTTTGCTTCAAAGGATCACTAGTAAACATTCATTCAAGTGGTTAGTGGCTCTAGTTCCTAATTTCTTGTGGATTAAATGAGTGGCAATACCTCAAATTTGAAGATTGGTTGCTGATTAGTGGGACCCACTATAGGAGCTTGAAGATTAAGGTAAGTGTTTAATCTACTTTACATGTTAATGATGTTTAGAAAGAAAATTCATGCAAAACCATGTGCAAAAATTGATAAAAACTCAAACCATCAATCACTAGGATTGCTAGAAATTTCAAAAGAGTATATGGGGTTGTAATTAAATTATTTGATACATCATTAATGACTGATTAAAGTCAGTTAGGAATTAGCAATTAAGTGTACAGCTAATTCCACATTAATATTTTTTCAATGAAGTTTAATGCAAATTTTCCCATTGATTAGGTTGTAAATTTGGAAAGAGATTAAAGCATCATAAGGGTGCAAATTGGAGTGTAAAGTTGTGCAAATTTTTCAATGAATTAAGGTAAGAAGATAGTTGTTTTAAATTCAATTTGATTCCTTTCAATGACTACAATTTGGGCACTTATAATCTAAATTTTTTATACATAAGTTACATGATTTTAAACATGCATTATCTGCCCCATGCAACCATAATTGATTTATTGTATTAGCATAAATTAATTGTATTGAAAATAATAGTAAAAAACAGATGGAATTTGAATGAATAACACACTAATAGAACGCCTTACCAAGCAACCCTCTTGAGGTTGATTAAAAACCAATTTAGTGATGTTATTTTGAAAAAAATAAAAAAATTTTGGTTAAATTAGATATAATTGAATACCAACATACCAAAATTCATAAACAAATTCCTCCATTTGGCCCCTCAAAAAAATCTAAACATTAAATACCCTGAAAATGAGATGTTGATAGTATACCACCCTTTTGAAATTTCTTTTATTTTTAATCTTTTCATTTTGACTCATTTTAAGGTGAAAGTTTTACAAAAATTCTACTATATTATGGTGAATTGATGAAAATATTTTGATGGGCAAAAGAGATGTAGAATTTTGTCTAAATTTTTTTATATTTTCATATTTAATTTTTAAATTACTCAATTAAGATTATTTTGACTTGAAATTTGGATCGAATATTCTTAATATTATTGGAAATCAAAAAAAAATTTAAGTTAAAAAGAGATGAATACACTGGGAAATAAGGATTTTATTTTAGGATTTTCGTATATGTATTTTATGCCCCAAGGGTGTTGTTATTTTTTGTTTTGGCACCTAGTTGGTGTGGAGCCCAGTGTGGCTCATATATGTATTTTATGATGGCCATGAGGCTAACATATGTCTACCATATGGCGAGGAATGGCCTGGTTGGCCAGTGGGCGGTTGTGTGAGTTTCCAACGCGGTCGAGCATTACTATTGGCCTAAATGGCCTGATTGCTATAATTTACCTAAGGAGCTTATGTAAGCTTATTTATGGAGAACTGTTATTCTTGTGAGGCAATGAGGGTAGGGTGCCACTGGATACAGCAGTATGGCTATGTGGGCCTGGCAGGCTTCTAGCCAGGAGTGATAGACCTGACTCTTTAAAGAGTGAAAGGGTAGTGTTTTGATTTGTGTGCCTCCCAGAGAGGAGTGTGTGGATGGTTGAGGAGTGTGTGGATGGTTATGGAGTGTGTGGATGATGGTGGAGTAGTGTACTAGTGTAGGAGGTAGCCATGGATTGGCAGATGAAAGGGCAGTATGATATAATAGTATTTGAGCCGATATTACCAGTTAACTATGTATACGATATCATTATGAGTATGTGTATGAAATAATTAATGAAATGTTAACATTAAAATCTTAATGAACTTGGCCACTGACGGACTGTGACATCCTGCATATGGCATGGTATGTTTTGCCTGTTTGCATCATTGTTTACTGCTCTATTTGTCGTTGTTTATTACATTATTTATAGTCATGTTTTTTCGCTTACCTACTTACTGAGTTTTGCCTAGACTCACACTTTTATTTAAATTTTTAGCTGATAGGCCAGAGGACAAAGCCCAATAGGGTGTTGGGTCTCATTATGAGGCTAGGCCATGACACCATTAGAGACTTTACTCCTTTTCATGATGTATGATGATGTATATTATTGGATGGATTTTGGGTGTACATTAGACATGTATCATTGTTTAGTTATACAGCATGTCATTTTATGGTGTGGGTGTATATGATTTGATAGCTAAGGCACAGTGTACCCCGATCTTGGTCTGTGAGTGTTGTGGTGATGTGTGTTGTGGAGGCGGCAGTTATATAGTTTGTGCAAAATTTATAGGGTCTAGAGGCGGCCATATTATATTTTCATATTTGAGAGTATTTGTCACATTATATACAGGATAACAATGATAAATCAGGGGAGACTCTTCCAAAATTTCTTCCGAAGTTACCACTAGTGACGCTCCAAGGAGGAGGGCATTACAGGTGGTATCAGAGCCTGACGCACCCAAGGTGGTATAAATGTGAAGAATGACTATCAAATCATTAAGTAATGACATGCTTAGGTTGCGTTAGTATATTTTAGAAACATGGGGGAGCGTTAACTTAGCATGTAAACATGAACCTTTCATTTTGAGCCATTGAACTTGATCAAGTATGATTATGTAGGTGTACGACATAGAAATGCAATATTTGCAGATATATGACTTGAGAATGTGATATTGTGTAGTAATGGCACCTAAGAGGCAAGGAGACAAGGGCAAAGTGCCCATGAAGGAGGAGGAGCCATGGAGCCACTAAGGTGAAGCACTCAATCCTGATACATAGGTGTGGTGATTAGAAAGGATCAAAGAGAGTAGAGTAGTTGGCTAGAGGCAGTGGCTTGAGGCCAGCCTTTAATGAGGCAGAAGAAGAGGTTATTCTGGAGCCTGAGGTGAGGCAGTAGCTAGAGACCGTATAGGAGCCGATAGGGGCGGGTGGTACGGTAACAAGAGCCAAACCAGAGTTTATTGTCGTTATGGCAATGATAGCTAGCCTCACTCAAATAGTGCAGGACTTAATACAAGCTGAGAAGAGACTAGCAGATAAGCCTACTCACATTATTGAACCTGCTTAGAGGTGACCCATTTTCCAAAGTCAATAGTAGAAGTGGGCCAGACTTCGTAGATTCATCCGGGTCTAGGGCTAAACATAAATGCCTTCCACAATATGAAGCCTCTAGTATTTAGAGGCTAGAGCGACTACAGGGTCGTGGATGACTAGATCTCTGGGATGGAGAAGGCGTTCACCTATATGCAATGTTCAAAGGAGCACAAGGTGTTGTATACTATCTACAAGCTAGAGGGCGAGGCCGAACGCTAGTGGAAGATGGAGAGGGTGACCTTGCCAACTGCAGGAGATATCTGACATGGGAAGAGTTTAGAGACAGGCTCTTCCACCATTATATACTCACCAGCGAAAGCAAATGACCAAGTTAATGACACTCGTGCAGGGGAGGATACCTATGGTAGAATATGATAAGCAATTCTGCTCCTTGGCCCGATTAGTACCATGCGCCCAAGTAAAATCTGTAGAGGTAGCTCAAAAATTTCAGCAAGGCCTATAATGGAGCATCAGGCAGAAATTGGCCCTCTTTATGCTCACTAAATACGATGATTTTTAGGGCAGGCCTGAATAGCTAAGAGAGAGGAAGAGGAGCACTAGAAATTTCAAGAAAGGTGAAGCACCCAAATAGGTGACTTGGGGCAGAAGAAGAAGCCCCGTGCTAAGCCGAGTAGTGGTCTCACCTTAGAGAGAACTTATCATAATTATGGCCAACCTAGACATCTAAGGTCATAATTCCCAGCATTGAAGAGAGAGGGAACGAAGAGTAGAGCTAAATAGCCAACTAGCCAAGGGGAGCAGAATAGAGGAGACCAATTGTTTGCTATTAGTATGGCGAGCCAGGCCATATTAGATTACATTGTCCCACTCTTCAAGGGAAGAGTGAGAGTGTTGCTTCTAGGGAACCTCCCTAGCCTAAGCTTGGTGGCCCATAAATGAGAGGCCAAGGTTGTGGGACGTATGTACCACCAGGGTGGCAGTTTGCAAAGCAGAGGCCCAGACTATAGCAATTGTATAGGCTACCACAGTACAAGAGGCACAAGCAATGGATGTGTGGTTACAGGTAATCTCTTTGCCTACAACTATATGGCATATATCTTATTTGATACGAGTGCTTCCCAGTCTTTTGTATCAATTGCATTTGTTCATAGAGCTGGCTTATCTACATATCCCATGCATCAATTGGTAAAGGTCTTCACACCACTGAAGGCAGTTAGCACGGCCTCAGAAAAATGTTATGACATTACCTTGGTAATTGAAAGCAGATGTTTCTATACTTATTTGATAGTATTAAACATGAAAGGATTGGATATTATATTAAGGATGGATTGGCTGGCTAAGCATCAAGCCAGGATAGATTGCAAGACCAAGCAGGTGATCTTGAAGACTCCTGATGAGATAGATATCACTTTTTGAAGTTCATCTACAAGAGAAGTTCCCAAGCTAATTTTTGCTATGAGAGCTCTTAGTTTAGTGTGAAAGGGGCATGAAGCTTATTTAATTTTTGCCATAGATGTTCACTCTGAGCATAGATCAATGGAGGATATCTCAGTTTTTAGAGACTTGCTTGACGTGTTTCTAGGAGAGCTATCTGGATTACTTTTTGAGCACGAAGTCGAGTTCAGTATTGACCTCCAGCCTGAGGCAAAGCCCATATCTAAGCACCGTACAGAATGGCACCAATAGAATTGGTAGAATTGAAGGTGCAGTTGCAAGAGTTGATGGATAAGGGATTTATCCGCCCTAGTGTGTCACCTTGGGGTGCTCCCATCCTATTTGTGAAAAAGAAGGATGGTAGTCTGCGTTTATGCATTGACTATCGAGAGCTCAACAAGGTGACAATCAAGAATAAGTATCCATTGCCTTGTATAGATGATTTGCTTGGGGCTACTACGTTCTCAAAGATTGATCTTCAGTTTGGCTATCATTAGATGAGGATTAGGCTAACAGATGTGCCGAAGATTGCATTCAGAACTCGGTATGGACATTATAAGTTCTTAGTAATGTCATTCGGGTTGACTAATGCTCCAACAGTCTTCATGGATCTTATGAATAGGTTGTTCAGGCTATATTTATATCACTTTGTGATCGTCTTTATCGATGACATCCTGGTTTACTCTAAAAGTAAAGAGGAGAATGAAATTCACCTGAGATTGGCTTTGCAATGACTAAGAGAAGAAAAGTTATATGCCAAGTTCAAGAAATGCGACTTCTAAATGAATAGTATAGCATTTTTGAGATATATTACATCAGGAGCTAGTATTTTTGTAAATCCACATAAGATCAAAGCGGTGGTAAATTGGCCCTGACCTACTACAGTGACGGAAGTTCATAGTTTTCTAGGATTGGTGGGTTATTACTACCAATTTGTTGAGAGATTCTCTACTATAGTCATACCTCTAGCACAGTTGACCCATAAGGGAGTTCAATTCAAATAGAATGACCAATGTTAGGCAACATTCTAGGAATTAAAGAGGAAGCTAGTGGAAGCTCCTGTTCTCAAAGTTTCCACTGGACGGGGTGGATTTGTAGTATATAGTGATGCATCTAAACATGGATTAGGGTGTGTATTGATGTAGCATGAAATGTTATTGCTTATGCATCATGCAAGCTGAAGCCTCATTAGCGTAGCTACCCCACCCATGATTTGGAGTTGGAAGCTTTAATATTTGTCTTAAATATATGGAAACATTATCTTTATGGTGAAAAGTGGGAGATATACACAGATCATAAAAGCTTGAAGTACATTTTTACCCAGAAAGAGCTAAATATGAGACAGAGGCGATGGCTTGGGATACTAGAAGATTATAATTTAAATATTCATTATTATCCAGGCAAGGCAAACGTTGTGGCAGATGCTTTGAGCAAGAAGTCTAGTAGTAGTATGGCATGTCTACTTACACAGAAAAATGAGCTATTTGAAGAGATAAGGCAGATGGATCAGTATGTGGGGATGAGAGGGCTAGTTGCATATTAATGTTAGTTATCTATTCAACCCACTTTACTAGATGAGATTCAGACTGCTTAAATGGAGACTATAGATGAGGAATTTCAGAAATTAAGAGAGAGAGCTGCACAGCTGAGAAATATGCATGGATTTATTAGAAGGAGATAGTGAGACTACATGGTGTTCCCAAGGTCATCATTTCTGATCATGGATCAGTGTTTACATCTAAGTTTTGGACAGCTCTACATAAGTCTATAGGTACACGTCTAGATTTCAGCAGTACATATCACCCCCAAACCAATGGGCAGACTGAAAGGGTGAACCAATAGATAAAGGACATTTTGAGAGCTTGCGTCCTTAAATAGGGCAAAGTCTGGAGCTAGTATCTTACTTTGGTGGAGTTCGCCTACAATAATAGCTATCACTCCAGCATAGGCATGGCTTCTTTTGACGCATTATATGGGCATAAGTACCAATCACCCCTATACTCATCAGAAGTGGGGGAGACTGCTATTGTAGGGCCACTAGATGATTGCAGATACAGTTGAAAAAGTAACCCAAATCAAGGAGAAGATCCAAGTTGCCCAGTCTCGCCAAAAGAGTTATGCAGATACACGTCAATGAGAACTAGAGTTTCAAGTGGGAGATTGGGTCTTTCTTAAAGTGTCACCTATGAGAGGTGTGGTGTGATTTGGCACCAAGGGCAAGCTAAGCCATAAATATGTCAGGTCATATAAGATATTAGAATAGATTGGCAAGGTAGCTTATCGCATTGTATTACCACCTTTATTGAGCAGGATTCATGATGTGTTCCATGTGTCATCACTACGGAAGCATGAACCAAATCCTTCTCATATTTTGGTGCCATAAGAGGTATAGTTATGTGAGAATCTTTAGTATACTGAGCAGCTAATCCATATCCTAGATAAAAAGGAGAAACAGTCGAGAAATAAAACCATTTCCCTGGTTAAAGTAGAGTGGAGTCGTCAGTCGGAAGGCGAGGCTACATGGGAGCTTGAGGATATAATGCAGTCTGAGTATCATCATTTATTTACTTAAGTGTCGAGGATGAAACTTTTTATAAGGGGGGTGCAATGTAAGGGATTGAAATTTTCAAAAAAGTAAATTGTTGCTATTATAAATTTTTGGTGTTTTGTGCTATTTTAACTTGCTATATAATTAAATTTGTGAGGAAATTATTATGAAAAATATATGAAATCGAGTGGATTATTAAAATAAATATGAGGATGAAGTTGGGAATATATTAAGGTGTGTTAAATAAATGATTTAAGTGAAAAAGAAAATGAATTTAAAGCGGTGGAATGCCAAAGGTGTAAATTCGGGAAAATATTGAATTTTATTATGAAAAATAGTAAAAATGGATTAAAAATACATATTAATGTGAGGATGATGAAGAAATATATTAATCAATAATTTATAGGTGAAGAAAAATCAAAAATTGCATGTGGGAAGCTAAAAAATCAAGTTGCTGGTAATTTTTGGTAAATTTGGTTAAAATCAAATTTAATTGAGAAATAAGTAATAAAATTATACAAAGATTATATTTAATGGATTGATAATTAATTTGGACATGTGATTTATTAAATGAATGATTTACATGTGCTAAACATGAGGACTAGATAGGATTTTGAAAATCAAAGACAAGTGTATGTGTATAGAATTAAGTGGAGGATGGACTACCAATAAAAAAAATCAACATAAATGTTAATTCAAGTGGTTAGCGGCTCTAGTTTCCAATTTTTTGTGATTAAATGAGTGGCAACCCCTCGGATTTGAAGATTGGTTGCTAATTAGTCGGACCCACTATAGGAGCTTGAAGATTAAGGTAAGTGTTTAATCCACTTTACATGTTAATGATGTTTAGAAAGAAAATTCATGCAAAATCATGTGAAAAAATTGATGAAAACTCAAACCTTACATTTCTAGGGTTGCTAGAAATTTTAAAAGGTGAAATTGATTAAAATCAGTTAGGAATAGCAATTAAGTGTACGTCTAGTTCCACATTAATATTTTTTAATGAAGTTTAATGCAATTTTTCCCACTGATTAGGTTGTAAATTTGGAAAGAGATTAAAGCATCATTAAGGGTGCAAATTGGAGTGTAAGGGTTATGCAAATTTCTTAATTAATTAAGGTAAGCAGGTAGTTGTTTTAAATTCAATTTGATTCCTTTGAATGACTACAATTTGGGCACTTATAATCTGAAATTTTTGTATGATAGTTACATGATTCTAAACATGCATTATCTGCTCCCATGAAATCATAATTAATGTATTGTATTAGCATAAAATACTAGTGATGCTTCAGGGAGAAGGGGTGTTATAGAAGCTAGAATCTAGAAGAGCGTTGAGAACACTTGTTTATGCCCCCTAGAGTTGGAATCCAGAAGAGTGTTGGGAGAACTTTTGTATTTTCATTAGATGGGATATAATGGAACCCAAGGCACAATGAGTGTTTGCTCTTGGAATAGTGGATGTAGGGATAGGATTCCCAAACCAATCTAAAAATCGTGTTATTTGTATGTGTTTGTTTATTTGCTTTATCCTTTATGCACTTTACTATTTTATTATTCACTTAATATCACACTACACACAAGCACGAAAGAGGAAAATGGTCTAACAGGGGTTAAACAATAAATTTTATATACCTAATTTACCCCTCCCCTCTTAGGTGAAGTCATACTATGGGACTTTACACGGCTTACATTCACTTTGTTACACTATAAATCTTGATATTTGATAAGTGAATATTATTCACTTATATCACTCCTTTTCAAGCTAACTCTTGGTTTATTCTTGAGTTGCTTTTAATTAAATTGATGTGTTTATGTTAGTGCTTGTTTGTAGGCACACAACTTCAAAAAGGATGGAAAAAGTACAAGGAATGAAATGAAGTATAAAAAATTACAAAAGCTTCGATAGCAAGTCTGTGCCACAACATAGGAAGATTGTGTTGTGGCATAGAAAAATTAGCTTATCTGTGCCTAGGCATAGGGAGTCTGAGCTATGACACTGAAACAGAGTGGAGACAAGGGAGTTTAGTCGGCAAGTCTATGTTGTAGCACAGGAAAGTTATGTCGTGGCACAACATCAGAACAGTAAAAATCAATAAGTCTGTGCCTAGGCAAAGGAAGACTATGTTGCAGCACAAGTCCAAGGAAGAAGGAAAAATGGCAAAGCAGAAAGTTTATGCTGCAGCACTAGATCTTGGGACAGGATTCCAGATTTTCTGAGATTACCTAGAAACAATGACAAATTTTCTAGAATTTCTTGAAAAAGATACAAAAAGACAAATCTTCAAGAAAATAAGTATAAAAACAAAGAGAAGTGGCCCTAGAGATCATCTTAAGAAGTATAGGGGGACATTTTTGGGAGATTTTTGAGAGGCTTTTGGAGAGGAAGAAGCTTCAAGCTATAAACCAAGCCAAGCACCATTGGGAAGAGTTTGTCATCACTTCAATTCTTGTTTCTTTGGTGTTTTCCATCTTATTCATCATTTGTAACTTAGATTAAAGTTAAAATTCAAATTTTGATAATGTTATATGAATGTTTTATGGATTGTCATTTCATTATGAGTACCTAAATTCCTCCTTCTAGAGGGGAGATGGATCTTGTGCTAACATTATGGTGTGATTAATGAGTTATATGATTGAGAGTTCTTAATGATTTATTTATGATGCTTTGCTTTTAATGCTTTCAGTTTATTATCCATTTATTGAATGAATACATATTTGAGATTTGAAACTCAGGACAGGTAATCTTAAATACGATCTAGGCATCATAACATGGAATTCTAGATAACTTAAAAGAGCTTCTAGGTTTTATGAAATCCTTTAAAAGAATCATAGTGTAATGCATTATCTACCTTCCAATTTTTACAGGGATATCAAAATTGGAATTTAGAGAGTAGATACTTAGCTTAGCACTCCAGAGAGGGAGTTGAGTGAATTAGCATTCTTGATTTATAAACCAATAAAATGATTAATGTATATTGAATTAAGAGCACCATGATAAAGCGCAAGTGAAGTTGATCCTCTAGAGCTTCTTTACCTTGAAATCTTCCATTTGAAAGCTTGTTTATTTCTACTTGTTAGTTAAACTCACATCACTTGATTTTTGAAATAAAATCAAGATTATTCATTGCAATAGATAGTGATCAATTAAAATACACAATCCCTGTGGAGATGAAACTTTCTTACTACTATACTATAAAACTTTATGCCCGTGCACTTGCGGTATAATTTGCAATGAACAAGTTTTTCCATGTATATTCCATTATGATTTTGTTAATCATTAAAATATGGATTATTACAAGTGCTTAGCAAGTAAGACCATTCACAGTGAGCAATTCTTCTACTTTGTTCATACATTGCCAATGCAATAATATGTTGCACTTTTTCCTAGTGGAAAAAATAGCATCCATCCACTCTCATGGACCCAACACATAAACCCGATGTGCCTTTGTTCACAATGCATAGCCACACAAATTTGACACCAATCAGCATCAACATTAGCACCCCGTTGTACCAATGCAACACCCCAACCTGGCTCTAATACAACTTTGATGAAAAATCTATATCTTTATTGCAATTAACCAAGGGTGCTTGATACCCTTTTTACACAATACATTGATCATATAAATAGCAAAACAAAAATCAAAAGAAAATCATAAAATAAAATTAAACCAAATAGGACTCATTTTGCTTATAATTAATCCCCATAACTAATCTCCTAAATAATGTTAAGTGTTGGATTTTCCAAATTTATTTCCAACACATTAACCAAAAACCATAATGAAAAAATCACCACTTTCTTGTGTTGATCCACAGAAAATCAACCAAGCTCTTCAATTCCCATACTATTCTACCTATTTACAGGAGCATCAGAAATTATTCTAAGAATGATTACATACAAGAATTGACGCAGGAGGGAAAGAGAGAGTGAGTTTCACCAATTGAGCCTAAGGGAGAAGGTGAGAAAAAAGAGGCAACAGGTAAGGAAATGTTGTGTGAGAGCATTCAAGTGGGAGGAGATATTTTTCTTTTTCCCTCTTCCCTTTTCTTCGCTAGATGAATTTTATTAAGGTTGAAAAATGGTGTTTGATTGAAAATTTAAGTTTTTATCCCATCGCAAGGCTTATCTTGCACTTAATCATAGCTACTGCCTCTTTCACATTTGTAGCTCATTTTAATAGCCAGCATTTCTCTCGTATGATTTAATGGTGGATTTGGTATTCCTATCATTTCACTTTAACAGTGCTTCATATATTAATGGTTCAGATTCTATCCTTTCATGCTGACAAGTTAAGCCAGACAAAAATTAATAGTTATTATTCTTTCTATCCAAAGTTGTTGACAAATTTGATCTACCCATGATGGGCGTGTGGGACTGTGGGGGCCACATGCATTGATTATGCATGTGAAGAGGAGCAACACTGCCACTTATGGCAGCCACATAATGCATGAGGCACATGATCTGAATGGCAGCCACGTAACTGCATCCGATTGCCGTTGCGGCATGGCACTGCCACTCCCATTTATGCATTTGCCACATCTATAAATTAAATCGTAAACAGACAAAAAAGTAAAGAAAGTGAGAAAGAAAGAAGAGAGTGGACTTCATCCGATTCAAAATCAGTAGGCATTTAGCATTGTGAGATACGCATGATTTCCCACTTGGTGATTTCATGCTTGACCAGCGTTTTCAGCAACAGATACAAGTTCAAGCCGTAGGATTTATTTTTCTTTTGCTGAATTCTCTGAAAATGGTACATATCTTATTTTGTTTTTTCATTTCCAACATTGGTATCAGAGTTGTATTTATGGCTATGGCTTATGATCGTTGCCGAAATTATTGGAATCATTTCCGTTAATTGGAAAATGAATGGGTTTCACTCTGAAAATGCCATGGTTTCCCTCTGAAATACTCTCTAGCTGCTCTCTAAAATTGCTAAATGAGAAAATAAATGAAATAAAATATTAGACACATTACTGTGTTTATCGAGTTTTTCAAACTTATACAGTATCCGTTACTATGTAAAATACTATTCATAAATTATTTTATTCTTGCATGAACAGTGCTTACACAGTGTATGTTATTATTTTATTCGGTAAATATGTTGCATGCATTATTTTATTATGCTACACATACACGGTAGCTTTTATTATTTTATTTCATAAATATTGTGTATATATTATTTTATTTATGTAAACAGTACACATGTACAGTACATGAACATTACTCATGAATACCGCTCATAAATAGTGCACATGAATAGTACATGTGAACATTTTAATATACATGAATAGTATAGTATGCATGAATAGTGTAGCATACATGAACAGTGATATTATTGACAAACCATGCTTTGTTTGAGTGGGAGTTCTTAAGTTGGTAGGATTCAAAGGAGTTGTCACTTAGAACTACGATTTTGTGCAACCGAATTAAATTATTGATTACTTGACATTCGTGATACAAAAGATGATTGGGAGCATAACAAACTTTCAATTTTGTTCCTTATGTCAACTTATCATTACTTTAATCTATCTTCTATAGCAAAATCATTATTTTATGCTATAAGATGTTGCTGTTAATTATGTGCATGTCTCTTGTAGTTACTTGATATCTAACTCATGGCTTCCAAAATAATTATTAATGACCTAAACAAAGATGAAAAGTTAAATGATAATAACTTTGATATATGGCACTGAAAGGTTCAGTACATCCTAGAGGAATAGGAAGTACTTAAGACATTGAATAATACCATAAAAGAACCTGAGAATGGTACGACTACTCAAAATAGAAGAGATCATGAAGCTTTTGTAGCTTGGAAAAATAAAAACAATATTACTCCCATTATGTTGTTGAGCAGTATGCAGGATGATCTCATGTATGAATTTGAGTAGTATATGACGGCTCAGGCAATGTGGGTTGCCCTAAAAGATAAATATGGTGGTACCTCTACAACTAAGGCGAGGAGACTCACTATTAAGTTTGACACATATAAGAAATGCCAAAATCATAACATAAGATAGCATCTTAGGGAGATGTCAAACATGATTAGAGAGCTAAAGTCAGTTGGACTTGCTATCACAGATGAGCAACAGGTACAAGCCGTAATCAAATGCCTTCTTGATAGCTGGGAACACATGAAAGTCAACATGACATATAATGGGAATATCAAGACATTTGATGATATTACATGTCATTTAGAGCTAGAAATGAGCACTTAAAGGCTGCAAGATCTTTAGGACAGGCTTATGTGGTTGAATTTAGCTTCTGCGGAGCTTCGGGCTTCAAGTGCAAGAGGAATAAAATATTTCACAAGAAAGGAGGTGAAAATAAGAAGGGTCCCAAGAGGTTGAGAAAGGCCAACACAAATGTGGAAAGTGCAGAGGAAAAAAGGACAAAGCCAAGTTGAAAGGCTATAACTATGGTAAGCTGGGTCACTTTGCTCGTGAATGCACTAAGCCAAAGAAGGTATCACCCAACTCTACTCCTTATGCTTATGTATCTAGTTCAGTAATGCATGCTGAATCTTATCTTGTGTAGATTATAGACTCAGGAGCAACAAACCATATAGCTAAAGATCAAGGAATATTCATAGAGTATCGTCGATCCCAGCAGAAACAAGGTAGATCTATGTAGGAAATAACTCTAGAGTGGAGGTCAAAGGGATCGGAACATGCAAACTACAGTTGAATGGTGGACAAACCCTATTCCTACATGATATCCTTTATGCACCAGACATCTGACGGAACTTGGTCTCCGTTATAGCTCTTCTTAGCCTGGGTTATTCCTTGACTTTTCATAATGATTGTGTAAAAGTGTTAATGGGGACACTTCTTTATGACACTGGTTTTGTGATCCTTGATGTTGATTATGATAAGTTTATATCATATGATGGTTGTTTTTCTTTAATTATTTCTTCTAGTGATGCAAATCTAGATGCAAATGTGTGGCATAATAGATTGGGCCTATTGGGCAAGAAAGAATGAATAGATTAGCTAGAGAAGGCTTATTGGGCCCTCTCGCTAAAGTTGATTTCCCCATCTATGAGCATTGTATGGCCGAAAAGACAACAAGAAAACCATTTGGCACAGCAACCAGAGCAGAGTTTCCATTGCAGCTAATCCATTTAGACATTTATGGTCCAATGAATGTGAGGGTAAGGAATGGTGCCTCACATTTCATCACATTTATAGATGATTACATGTGATTCAGACATGTTTTCCTAATCTCCCATAAGTCAGAAGCATTAGAGTGTTTCAGACATTACACGAGTATTGTTGAGAATTAATTAAATTGCACCATTAAAGTTTTGAGAACTAATCTTGGATGCGAGTATTTATTCATGCAATTGAAAGATTTCTATGATGAAAAGGGTATTTCTAGACAACTGACAATTCCTAGAACTCCGCAATAAAATGGTATTGCATAAAGATGGAACAGGATCCTATTAGACATGGTTAGATCTATGATGGTATAGGAAAATCTACCCATATCATATTGGGGAGATGCATTACTAACTGTAACTCATATACCTAACTATGTGCCCTCTAAGTCATTAGCTTCTACACCTTATGAATTGTGGACAGGAAGGAAACCTCATCTTAGTGATCTATGACCCTAGGGGTTAGCTGCTTATGGCCATAGTCCTTCTAATAAATATGGTAAATTAGGGCCAAGAGGAAAGAAATGTATCTTCATAAGATACTCAAAACACTCCAAAGGGTACGTGTTCATTGGTGAATATGAGGATGGAAGCATGACTGAACTAGAATCACGAGATGTCACATTCTTGGAAAATGATTTTCCTAGTAGGGGTGAGATTGAAGAGGATGTTCATTTTTATGAAATGGAAGATCCTATAGGAAGTAGCACTCCAAATCAGTCAAATGAATATGAAGAGGAATTGTCTCAATATCTTAAACCAAGTAGGAACAATGCACCTCAAGAACATTACCGTCTTAGGAGTATTCATGAAAGTATCCCACGTCGTCGTTTTGAGATTGGAGAAAAAACTTTTATCATCACCCCAAAAGATGATGATGAGCCTAACTCAGTCATGGAGGCTCTCTCATGCCCAGCTAAGGAAAAATGAAAAAGAGCAACGGAAGAAGAAATGGAATCTATGAGGACAAATTAGGTCTGGGACTTGGTTGATCTTCCATGTGTAAAGCGATTGGAAACAAATGGGTTCTCAAAATTAAACGTAAAGTGGATGGATCCATTGAAAGACATAAGGCTCAACTAGTGGAAAAAGGTTATACCCAAAAAAAGGGTATAGACTAAACCTTCTCTCTAGTTATGAGGTTTGCCTCCATTCACCTCATTCTTGCAATTGTTGTGAATTTGGATTTAGAATTACACCAAATGGACATTAAAATTGCATTTCTCAATGGAGAGTTGGATGAAGAAATCCACATGGAACAGCCTGTAGGTTTCATAATAGAAGGCTAGGAGCACAAAATGTGCGAGCTCCAACGATCCATCTATGGCCTTAAACAATCATCTAGACAGTGGTATCTGAGATTTCATCGAGCTATAATTTCTTATGGGTTTATGATAATCGATGAAGATCACCATGTTTATATTAAATGGCCCAACGATGAGTTTGTAATTCTATCTCTATATGTGGATGACATCCTCCTTGCAAGAAGTGACATAGGATTCATAGTCGCCATTAAAGAATGGTTGTGCTTTAATTTTGAAATGAAAGACATGAGTGAAGTTGCTTATATTCTTGGAGTTAAAATACATAGGGATCGTTTAAAAAAATTACTAAGCCTTTCTCAAGAATCATATATTAATAAAATTCTTGAATGATTCAATATGCAAAGCTGCAAGCCCATTGACAATCCTATAGAGAAAGGCGAGTGTTTGAGCCTTGAGATGTGTCCTAAGACTTTCAAAGAAAAGGAAGAAATTAGAAATGTCCCACATGCTAGTGCCATGAGGAGCTTGATGTTAGCTATGATGTGTACTCATCTTGATACTTGTTATGCCGTGGGATTAGCCAGTCAATACCAGTCAAATCCTTAACAACCGCATTGGAAAGCTGTGAAAAGAATTTTTGGATATCTCAGAAGCACTACAAATTATTCTATTTGCTACCAAGGACGTGATTTGGGCCTAGAAGGTTATTCAGATACTAACTAGAGAAGAGACCTGGATGAGCGCAAATCAACATCAGGTTATGTGTTCTTGCTGAACAATGGCGATATCTCATGGAGCAACAAGAAGCAAACCTGTGTAGCATTGTCTATAATAGAAACTGAATTTGTGGCATGTTTAGCAGTAGTGCAAGAAGCAATCTGGCTAAGAAGATTCTTTTAAAATTTGGGAAAAACTAAAAATACATCTGAGCCCATATCTAGAAATTGCGATAGTTAAGCGGTAATTGCATATTTAAAAGATCTCAAATATCATTGCAGAACAGCAAGTATCATTTTGTCAGAGACATTGTGGCAAAGAAAGAAGTGATTCTAAATTACATATCTACATATCAGATGGTTGCTAATCCTTTCACAAAACCAATTCTTAGAGATATATTTTGGTCACATGTTAAATATCTAGGCCTATGTAGATTGTAATAGATCATTTATTAATAAATATTTGTTGTTCATCTTTCTATATGAGCACACTAGCATAATAACCTACACAGAATAAAAGTATATTACACAGGTTGATTTTGGTCCTCTTACATGGACAATCGCCTCTAGCATTTAGAGAATGAGTAGAAATGAGACTACTTAAGCTGAAAATTATTCTATGTGAATAAAGAATATTCTATGTAAACATAAAGCTTAAAAATAATGTCGCCTTGATACGAGATCAATATGAGGCCACAATGAGTAACAATGATGACTGAAATGGGATACCCAACATCCCATTTAACCTGTTAAAAAGCCAGATGTGAGATCTTGATGGCGCCTAGAGGACGAGCACTTGGAGAACTCAGGTTAGGCGCTTAGTAGCGACTAAGATCTCAGTATCGCCTAGAGAGTGAGTTCTTGGAGAACTCGGGCAAGGCGCTTGGTAGGGATTGAACTAAAATCTATACGGTGTTGTTGAGTTTAGACATTCACTCCATTTGAGGGAGTTACTCCACCATAGCTCGTGTTTCATACCACGTGTGCTTTACGACCAACAAAGAAAGTGAGTTAAGTATGCAAATCCCTGTCTCCTCACTGTGTGAGATCTTGAAGTAGTTCGAGCCTCACATCATGCCCTATGTGACTTTCAACTATACTTTGAAATTATATTCTAATGTTTTCTACCTTAGCATATTACCTATGGTCATGAATGATTCGACTTTATGGGACACGTCAAGGAAACCAATTAGTCTATAACTTAGAAGTATATCTAGGAAATAAAGACCTTATGTGTTACATATATTGCATATATTCATTGGTATGGATTATGCCACTATAAGAGAGCAGACATAATTGTGATTACATGGCAAAGAGAAATGACCATAATTAAATATAGCCTTTAAGGAGTTAAGTATACTTGGAATGATGTAACAAAATGAGTCTGAGGCATGGCAAGTTATTTTAAGGATTATAGCTACTATATATCTCTAACAGGTACATAGCCCTAAGCTCCCAAGCACAGGTATACCTGCAACTCGCATAACCTACTTGTCTGTATGAACGATTTCGAATTGGAAAATGCTGAGGTTTTTTATCTTAATAAAATGATTTTAAAAGTCCATCATGTGCGAATGGGAGATGTTGACAAATTTGGTCCGCCGATAATGGGCATGTGGGACCATGGGGGCCACATGCATTGATTATGCATGGGAAGAAGAGTGACACTACCACAGATGGCAGCTGTGTAATGCATGCAGTGCATGATCCAAATGGTGGCCACGTGATCACATCCAATTGCCATTGCGGCGAGGCATGGCACGACACTACCACTCCCATTTACACATTCGCCACATCTATAAAGTGAATCGTACATACACGAGAAAGTAAAGAAAGCAAAAAGAAAGAAGAGAGTAGGCTTCATCAAATTTGAAATCAGTAGGCATTTAAGGTTGTGAGATACGCGTGATTTCCTACTTGGTGATTTCACACTAGGCCAGTGTTTTCAGCAACAGGTACAAGTTTAAGCCCTAGGATCCATTTTGCTTCCGCTGAATTCAAGTTTAAGCCGTAAGATCCATTTTGCTTCCGCTGAATTCTCTGGAAATGGTAAGTATTTTATTTGATTTTGATTTCCACCAAAAGCTATAAATGAAAGTTAAAAAAATATTATTGGACGGTTTATATTTAGTTATACAGACGATGGATCCCACTTTTTGGAGGAGCAGGTGTAGCATTTCTTCTTTCGAGGAAACCTCGTACAGTTTGACTAGGAGACGGAGTCGGACTCGGTTGGGAGAAAGTGAGAAAGCAGAAGGAGAGTGCCTTGTACCTTCTACCTTCCTAATAAACACCTTCTGCCTCGCTGATCCATTCAACAGCGCATTAGCAAAGATTCTCAGGAGCAAGATAGAGAGAGAATATGGGAAAGTATACAGAGTTATTGGATGCAGGAGTGAGAATCGCAGCTCGTTTCCATTCTCACTGTCCACAGACCGCCGTAATGTATTACAAGCCGCCCGCGTCTCATAGTAAAGCAAGCCTCGAAGCAGGGGAAAATCAGGCATGGGCTGGCAACCGCATCAAGGAATCTGAAGCGGAAGTATTGCACGGCTTTATTTATTTCTTGGCATGAGAGAATTAAACAGGGGGAAAGGAATTTTTGGGATGTTGGACGATGTGGAGTTGGCCCTGTCCGCTCCTTTCCACATTCGTCATTTTTTTTTATTCTTTGTCATCTCTGGTCACTGTAAAGAGATGGAGAAAATTCTTTCATTCTTTTGGATAATTCAATCATTGATTTGCAAATGTTACACGTTTAAGGAACAAATGTAAGACCAATTGAAATTATATAAGATTGAATTAACTGAGCTTTTTGAAGTGATGAATTAGATGATTAGGATCTTTCGAACCGTAAGATGAAACTGATTTTATGAGGAAATGAGAAATTGGGGCATAAACAACAGCCATTCGAGTGTCAAACATCCGTATCAGCCGTTCATGCTCTCTCTCTCTCTCTCTCATGACTTCTTTCATCGAAGAAAGGTAAGTGTGGAAGATAATACAAATTTGATTTATCTCGAGGAAGGTGTAAAATGCCGCAAATTTTACAGATGTTGAGGAAGGTGGAAGATAATAAAAATTTTATTTATTTTGCTATATATCAATATTGCAGAAAAATGCATATTTATGTGCAATAACTCATTATTTATTGAATGTTTCTATCCAATCATGAGTAGGGTGCAAGCCAGGTCAGTTAGGTGAGGTTTTGTAACCCTTATTTTAAAAATTTTAAACTTTCTCATATTTCTAAAGCTTCAATCCAATCTTTATATGGTCTTCAAGATGATACTTAAAAATTTTTTAAAGTAGGCATACCATCTTAATTTTAAATTAGCATTATTTAATTACAACTTTAAAAATTTAAAAATTCTTATTATAATTTTAACATCTTTACTCAGGTCTTACAATGAAATTAAAGGACAAGTATAAACCATTCTAAGGAGCTGTCATCCAGCTTGGCAGACGTCCCAGAATTAATCTTTTAGGGTGAGGAGATAACCCTTTTATAACCTTAGAAGATGAATTCTAATGTTTTGCTAGGGTCAGTTTTGGAAGTGGGTTGTCTCATCCTTTCCAGGCCATTAAAGACTTTCCTAGAGTCGGTTTTGGAGACGGGTTGTCGCAGCATCCTTTCCAAGCCATTAACGCGCATGTTAACTACTTTGCAGGTTCAGATTGGATAGGTTTCAGAACCAATCTGATCGGACACATTTCGTAAACCCTGTTCTTATGTGTTTCTAGGGCTGCAACTTGGATTGGATTCAACTGACCTAGGAAACCCAACTTGATTTTTATTAAAATTAGGGAGTTATAAAGTCGAGTTGATTGAAACAGAAACGTTAAGCGCTAATGGGTTTAAAATAATGTTCGGTTGGATTGGGACCTTAGGCTAGTCAATTCAGCCGCATTTGTGTAATATTAGTCATAATATCATTAAATAATACAGTTATATATTTTTATTTCCATAGCTGCATTGATCTCCTTTTAGCTTCAATCATTAAAATTCAAAAATAATTTGTTGAATATCCTTAGAAGCTCTTTGATCTATGTGTGAAGTGCAGAACAAAAAATTTATCTTCTTTTGATAATATATGACTTCATACATTTATTTTATATTCTTATTAATATTAGCAATATTTCAACCAAAGTTGAATATATATATATATATATGTTTTAAAATTTATGTAGAGAATTCAGTATTTGTATACATCATTCATAAACAACCAATCAAAATTGCCAATAAATTGTTAGGTCTCGTCCAAATATACACAATCATAAGTAATATAGATGAGGTGAATTGAGTATTGCTCCCATAAGAAATTAGGTTGTTATACACTCAATACCAAATTTGTATCAAATCAATATTATTTGATTGAGTGAATTGTAACAATTGTTATAAAAACTAAATCTAAATAGAACAATGAAGTTAACAGATCTCAAGAACAAAAGAAGAAAGATCAATGGATGAAATATCTAGGGATTCAACTTCACCTAGTAAATCCACTTGTATTGATGAATTGTATAAAGTAAATTATCATTCCTCTCATTGTCAATCAGATGGACTAAAGTATTTACCACCCTTTCTTAAGTGCTATGATAGGTGTGCCTATTAAAATGATCTATTATGTCTCTATGCAAATCCAAACCAATAAACCCATCAAGCTTAGGCATATATGTGTAATATATGCACTCATAAAGTCATACTGACATAAATTGCATATATACAATGGTTATCTCTAGACTTCATTGCATTATATGTTCTTCAAGAATTTATCCCTAATTCATCTCTCTCGAGTATAAATTAGGAATCTCAAATCATACACATGGTAGCTAATCACATGCACGCATTATGCTTAGAGAAGAGGAAACAATGAGAAAGAAGATAATCTAAATAAAAAATCAAATATTAATACAAGATTCATTTTTAGGATCCATCTAATCTTAGACAAAAAAAAATTTAGAACATCATATTTATATTAAAAAAATTAAATAATTGATAAACATTATCATAATCTAAGTTTGAATGTTGATTCAAAAATAATAGATAAACTAAATAGAAAGAAAAAAATATTTAGGTTTTAGTAGCTTTCTTTAGTGATCTCTTTTGTGCCAAAGCTCTTCTTCCTTATATCCTTGCAAAAGTTCTCTTGTTTTTATGTTAAAAACCTTTTTAATAATCTAATTTTAGGGTTTATTACACCTCTATATGGATTTTCAAAGTGATCTTGCGTAAAAAAATATCAGACTTCTAAAAATATCATCTTTCCACACTTATATTGTTCACAAGAAGCAATGCTTAGTATTTTGATTACAACTTTTTCATATGATGTCCAAATCATATAATTTTTAATGCACTGGAAAGCTAATTTAAAAATCTATAACTTTCATATTGACCACCTTTTCCAAATCAAACTATATTATGCCAACAAATTTTATGAACTAGTCTCAGCGCAATGCAGGTAATTGCTATTGCTGCAAGTTTCAATGCCATGACATTAAAATCCAATACGAGAGCAAAAAGTTGCTACCCGCAACATCTAGAACAGTATCCACTATTTTGATTTTATCTTTCTCATACGATATCAAAATCATATGATTCTTATTGTCATAGAAGGATATTTTCAAGGGTCACATCTTTCATGTTAAAAACTTTCTCAAAATCAGATTTCATATATACCAAAATCAGCTACAAGCGACACCTTTGTCATATTCAGTTGGTCTGAAGTTTGAGATAGTTTCAATGCTTGGGTCATAACTTTCATGTTTAATATCTAAATCTTGTGATTATTGATTCATTAGATAGGTAATTTGAATGGCTAAAACTTCTATGTTGAACACTTTTCTTGAATAAATCTTTAGATACACCAAAAATGGTCATAAAGTGATACCTTTTGTCATCTTCAACAGTTTTAACACCTAAAACAGAAACTACTTTACTAAATGCGATATATAATCAAAGCGAATGAACTTACATCAATTAGGGATCTAAAATATGTGAATTTAGGTATTAAAATATGACAAATTATTAGCTTATCATGTATCCAACTTGAATTTTAAAAATCAGAGTTGGATTCAAGATCTAAAGAAGGATTTGAGCTAGTGTTAAATTAAGGTTTATGGTTAGATTCTGTTTAACTTCAACCCGATGCAATCCAAGGTGAGTTTGCTTGTATCCCTGTGTGGTTTCCATCTATCTTGGCCCAAAATTGATGAGAAATCGTCGTGACAGAGCAGATTGCTCCCTGATGCAATTCTTTCTTTACTTGGGTTCTGCGTCGCGCAAATTGTAAATTTCTCAATTTTAACTTTGTTTATCTGACTGAATTAAATGCAAAGACAGGTCCAAGTAGGTCACACATGGATGAAGAAATAGACAAGTAATTGGATACTGATGAATTGCATGTGTTGCTGCCGGTCAGTTTCAGAACAGGCCAGGATAGGATATTCCTCTGGTCATGGCTTAAGCGGCCGTGGTTCCTCTGGGGTGGTTTATACCTGTTGATGGCCGAGAGCTACAGTAGATAGGATCATGCTTCTGCTTAGCCGAGGAGCTTGTCTGGACTGGGATGGAGAACTTAAAAATAGAAAAGGGACCAGCCAATTGGAATGGTAAATGGTTCGTTGCCGAAACAATAATTATCCTTCTTTTTAAGCTTTTCTCAAACTCTTTATCTTCCACCATAGATATTTATCTCCATCTTCAACCATGAGGGCCTTAAATTTATTATTATTATTATTTAAATCATTGTCTTTCTTTCATTGGTTTTTATACTTTTTCCATGGCAAGTATTCACATATTAGACCATCTTATTTGCATATTTACGTTACCTAAAACTATAAAATAAACCCTATAAACAAACGGAGATTGACATAGATGAAATTTTAGAGGATCTAATTCACAAATAAGCCAAAAATAGGTTTACTTTGTAATTAGACAAACCTAAAATTCAACATTTTTTTTAAAATCTTTTAATTTTTTAAAAATACTTTTATATACCAATATAATAATCTTTTCAAATATTTAATTCATAACTCAATATTCATCTTCCGATGTTTAACATTTATATCTAAAATAAGTATATTTAAATTATATTTGTGATATCCATATTCAAGATTTTAATACTTTTTATAAATTAACATCTAATTTTAAGCAAAATTAAAGTTTCTAAATTCATCTTTGGTTTTCAAAAACAACTTTTCCCCACACCAATATAACAACCTTTTTAAATATTTTAATTTTTCATTCAACATTTATGTTTCTATGGTTGGCATTTAGACCTAAAATAAGTGTATTTAAATTATATTTGTGATCTCAATATTTTTTTTTATAAATTAGGCCCTCTAAAATTTTTCAATTACAAATTAGATTCTTTTATTTCTCTAATTATCTATTAAACCCTCTATATTTTCCATCTATGCATTTTAAACCTTGATTTTCAATTTCCATCAGTTAATGGGATTTGTAAGGGGAAAGCCAACTTCATAGGTTCATTCAGTCCGATTGGCAGATGAAACGGTTATTTAGCGAAACCATGAATTAGAATTAAACAGACTGAATTTAAAGGTACTTCTTGGTTGGGCCAGTCAAACCGTGACGGACGTGCTCTAGCACCAATAACATAGTCTCAAACTTATTTGCCTTCCATTTTTATCAATCAATATTCCTATATTGCCAATCAATATTTCTATTTTTAATATTATATTTTGTTTTTATTTTATAATCTTATGAACATCATTTATTTTATTTTTTACCCATTTTTTATATTACATATTTTTGTATATCTCTTTTGCATCGAACCAATTTGAGTGTAATTAAAGAAATCAATCATCACCGTTTCCAAATAACTATCACATGTCTCATATTCTCAATAATTCTCTGCATGTACAGCAATGCCGTTCTTACTTCAAACCACCAGTGCTCACCTACACAGCAGCTGCGACCGCTTTACCAGCCATATCCCAACCATGCACCAAAGGTCTTGCATAAACATTCGCAAATATATTCTTACAATTTGATCTAATTTGCATGTTTGAATCAGTCTATATGATTTGTAGGAGCGAGCAGATACCATGGCCTTTCTTTCCACCTACCAATAATGATTAAAAAAGGAAAAACTAAAAGCCTGTAATGTAAGTGATTTGTGACGGCCCCTTTTCCGGTGTTCGTCTGAATTCCGTCAAGCTTACCCTGTAAAATGTAATTCATTTGTTATCACCTGTTTGACTGTAATTTGCACTAATTTCCACGTGTGCACAAATATAAAACAAATCTTTGGAACATTTATTTATTTATTTTAGCATGCGAGTCCCACGGCTGACACGCGTCGGAATGCCGCGTATGGATGTGGTCAGGGCCAGCCTGTCAACGAAGCTTCTTCGACACAGGAGGACCGCCTTGGACTGACTCCAGAAGATTAGGAAGGGCCCACCCATGTACCAAACGGCTACAGAATATTGTATGATCTGGTCAAAGCCTTTTAAATTTTTTTGAAGCCAATATTGATTTTTCATGCAAGAAGGAGGAACAATAAAGGTTGGCTTTCATTCACTCCAAATTCCAACACCAACATTGTATTGTCCCTGTTTGATGAAATCGCAGCGAGAAAAAAAATGAACAAGTTCGTCGGACTATTGGATGCAGGTCTGAGGATTGTGGCCCGTTTCCACTCTCACTGCCCACAGACGGCTCGGATGCATTATAGGCCACCTGCAAGTGACGATCGACGCCGCCGGTATGGATGCGTTGCAGTCGATGGAGTTGAAGGTTTTTGCATGCTGGAGGCAACTGGGCTGGATGCATTAGAACTTGTTTTGTGTTCTTGTCATTGAAGGAGGAGAGACGGGGAGATCGGAAGAAAGATGATTTTGTGGTTTTTTTTTGTATGTCGTTTTTCTTGATCATTTTTGAGAGATTCTTAGCACTTTATTATTTTTATTCTTTTTTAATTTAAGCTGTGAGTTATAATTTTAGGGAGGCTCCCTGATTTTGCGACGAATTGCAGATATTCTAATCCATTATGGGAGATCCGCGTCCAAAAACTCTTTGGTTTTATTTAGAATACCAACGTGAAAATCTTAATTGGGTGGTGATGTGCGAGAAACGCTTATCAAGTGAATCGTTCATATCCTTATTTTTGAGTTTCTTCACAAAGAGATACTTGTAATCCCGAGTATAATTTTATGTAATCTGACAATGGCAGGATTCTAGGGAAACCTTGTTTGTGCACCACTTTTTAATTTTTAAGGCGCATATACTATAGCTGAAATCTAATGCTTTGATTGAAGTTTAAAATTAGTCTTACTTTTTATATATAGCTTGCAGGTGCAAGCAATTCGCAATCCGCAGGAAGACGGCCATCATGTTTTGGTAGAAAAGGGTGATACTATGGTGCAAAATTGCTGTTGTCTAAAAATATAAATGAAATTTTAATTAGGTAGGCTTTGATAAAAGAAAATTTTAGCTGGAAACGACATCAACAATTTTATATTCTTATTGAAGGGGCTGACTACCTTATTTTTATCTAGTAGTAGCAATGCCTGTGGGTGCACAGATCAGGTTAAACTGAGTAATTCTAGCCCATTTTCTAAATCCTCAAGTCTATACGTAACCTCAATCCCGGTTTTCCTTCTGTTATTTCTTCTCTGATCATCATTTTGATTTAATTTTTGTAGCATGGTAAATATTCAAGGGCCAAAAATTCTGCAGGAATTCGACATGAAAGTAGAGAAGTTTTCACCTGTGTTTGGTTTGAATAAAAAAGAAAAAAGTAAAAAATGAGGAAAAATAGAAGGGGTGAGAAAAGATAGGTATCGATGTTCGTCGTATAGGAAGTAAAGACAAAATATATAAATCTTTTTTAAAGAAATATAGGTAATAATGTTGTAAGGGTCAAATCTCGTACGCCCAAGTGGCAGACATCCGTAAAAGCCACGTGGAGCATTGAAGGAAACTAGGAAGATTGTTACCATATAACTAGGTTTGAGACTCCTTCCGAATTTAAAGAGGGTTTGACCTGCTCTTTGAATAACGGCCAAATCATCAGTGGAACCATACGTACGCGTCGAGCATTGAAGGAAGCTAGGAAGAATGTAACCATATAACTGGGTTTGAGATCCCTTCCGAATTTAAAGAGGGATTGATCTGCTCTTTGAATAACGGCCTACTAATCAGTGGAACCATATGTATACAAGAAAAGAAGAAATAAGGAAAAAATCGTCACTTATACTCTCAGTTTCTGTCTCTTACGTTTTTTGCATTTACATTTGACACCGTCTATGCTATAGCCATTTTTGCAACATGAATTCTTACGAGAGAGAAGAGCACACCTCTTATCCTGATCAATTAAGGGCAGATGCGTAAATCCCCAGCAACTCCTTAGAAGAAAGTGTGTGTTATCGGAATCGGATGGATGGGTGGTTGAATCAGTCAGGTGTCCGGTGAACAGTCTAACCGGTTTTACTGGCTAATTCAATCGGTTGAATCAATTTTTTATTTTTTGAAAAAAAAATAAAAAAAATAATAAAGCATATTTTTAAAAAATTTTAACCATAAATATTAATCTAAATATATAAATCTTTTGTATAATACTTTACTATTTTAATTTCCACTTCTATTTTATTATTAATATTAAAATTTAAAAAATACATACTATCGAACCAAATCTGGCCAGACTGGGGTCCAGTCTGATTCTGATAACAATGGAGAAACACACCCAGGCGCATCGCTTGTAGTGATCCAGAAATGTGTGTTAAATAACGACCCTTTGACTGAGATTCAAAGCCTGGTGCAAATAGTTCAACAACTGGTGTAGAGTTTCAAGCAACCTACTGCATCAACAATTTGACCTGTTAAGGACAGCCTGCTCAAGCCACTATATCAGCAATGGAGCTACCCGCAGAAAGTGCTACTGATGCAGAAATGCCTTCTGCACCAGTAACAATGCCAGGTGTTGGATTTGGGCCGGGCTTCACCCCTGTGACAGGGTCAACACCAGCTATCATTCCTGCAGCCGGGTCAGTACCAGTAATACCCTTGTCGATCACTAACACGTCAATCCCAATATCGACAGCTACACCAATACCATAACAAGACTCCCCTTTTGCTCAATCTATTTTGGAATTAGCCTTTGTCTCGCAAATTTCATCCAATAGAAATGGAGTCTTACAAAGTTAAGACTGGCCTAGAAGAACATGTTTGTACTTTCTGCATACATGCTGATTTAGCGGTTTTCTCTGATGCCATTAAATGCTGAGTATTTCCTGCTATACTGGCCAGAGATGCGAGCATCTGGTAGCCTATTAAATATGCATTTGCAATGGTATCCATCAAAAACTCTGTCAAAATTGTTTCAAAAAGTCAAAGAATTTGTTAACTCTGAACACCAGGACCGATAGATATGGGATCTGAAAAGAAGCATCAGAGAAAAGAAAGGAAGTTTTGACACCCCCATTGCAGCAGATGGCGGAAATGCAACCCCAACTTCAAAATAAAGGCGGCGTAGCAAGTCCCCTCAATCTTGACGGTATGATAGTTATGCCCCTCTAAATACCTCAAGGGAGCAGATCCTCTTGGAGATCTAGCCTAAAGCCTATATCAACAAACCCCTTCCAATGAGCGCATCGCCAAGCAAATAAGATGGAAGGAAGTCGTGTCGTTACCATTGTGACCACAGACATAATGCAGATGATTATACACATCTCTGTAATACTATATACTATAGAAGATCTAATTCGAAAAGGGCAACTACGTCAATATGTACAAGAAAACGAGCCTACTACAAAGGGTTCACCATTTGGTTCATTTCAACGGACAGATGGAAGCTCTGGACAGAAAATTAGGGTTCCCTCGTCAGAATCAAATGGGTTCATATCCACTATCCATGGCGGATTATCTTGTGCATAGTCTTCAATGTCAAGAAAGTAAAGATATGCTTTCTTGCCCATTTCAGGTCCGCCAAATTAAAAAGAAAGATTTAACTGCTCTCCAGTGTGCTCTAGTGAAGTCCCTCACGCTCCAAATATCCCTCATGATGACACTATAGCCATCACTCATCACAACTGACATTGGGAATGGACCGTGCATAGGGTCCTAATTTATGGAGGCTTTTGTATGAATGAAGCTCAGCTAGCATCACTAAGACCACATTTGGGCCCCTTGTGGGCCTCACTGTGGTTGAAGCAAAAGTGGAAGGAGTAATCACCTTGCCACTAACACTCAGCAGTAAGCCATTAAAGGTAAACTTGGAAGTCAATTTTTTGGTTGTCAACTTTCCCTTTGTTATTATAGGAAGGCCCATTTTGAATGTTAAGCCTAAAATAGCACAGCCGTGTGAATCTTAGGTCAAAGAGTCAACTTTCCAAGATTAATAAAACGGAGGAAAAAGATAAAAATTCTTTTAAATAATTATATTCCACTAAACTAAATTTTCATAAATAACATAACATAAAATGCTTCAAATAAAACTTAAATTCATATCTTCTTTCCTTTTCTTGTAGCCATATCAACATGCATTTTCTAAAAGAAACAAAACTAAACAATTGTAAGTCATAGACTTAATAAGTAGGTGAATTTTAATATGTTCTTTTACCTTAAATCATCAGGTATAGCATAATATACTTAAGATATATACATGTTATTCAAAATTCATCAACTAATAATCAATACCTTAAATAAAATGGGCTTTTAACATAACTACCTACATAAACATTATGAAATTTGTTGGTCTCGAAGATTAGGTTAAAACCCAAGAGGGAAGGGGAGAATTAGGTACTTAAAAATTATTACTCAACCTCCTTTAGGATTAATCATTCCTCTAGAAATCAATCACTCAATTAATGAATGCTCAAATAAATAGGACACAAGTATTTTTATAGTGGTTTGAGTAAACACTCTACTCCACTCTTCTAAGAACACTATTCTCTTAGTTTCTTGGGTTCCACTATTCCCAATAGCAGAAATACAACAGTGCTCATAGTACTCTTCTAGATTTCAGCTCTAGAGGGCATGAACACAATGCTCCCAACACTCTTCTAGATTTTAGCTCTATGGGTGTATTCACAGTGCTCCAAGAACTTTTTTAGATTTCAGCTCTAGGGGGTGTGAATAAATAGCTCTTGTTTGCACTCAGACAATCATAACTCTTCTTGGGTTTAGTCTCAATCACTAGCTCAAGGAATTTACCAAGAATGAATATCTGAAGTTGAAGCACAGGTATTTGTCAGTAAGTATAGGGGAAGGTTTCTGAAAATTGAATGCAAATGTAAATGATCTTCCTAAAAGGTGGTTGTGAGCCTTCAAAGAAAGTTGAGGAAGGTTTGAATGCAAGGATCTTGTCTCTTAAAGAATAGCAGAAGGTTTAGCTCAGATCAGTAAATACTCTCAAGATGATTTTTGAATGATTTTCTTGATACTTTTTTCCCCTCATCCTGCTCCAATGATGCTTTATTTATAGCTGCTTTGAATTTCAATCATTGGTGATAGGTGAGCTCCATTAATGATAAAAAATCATTTTGATTAGCATATTTTAAATTCTTTGACTTCTGCTTAATTCTCGTATGTTGAAATGCCTACAGCACTGACCTTGTAGAAAATGATTTCCGGTTTCTTAATAAGTTTTGGTTGAGGTATTGCTGCAATGACTGACTCTTTCATCAATATGAAAATGGTGTTATTAATACTGAGCGAGGACCAACAATTTGGCTTTATCGTTGCTTGTCTTTTATATATGACAGACAAAGTATTTGTGTAGCTGTTCATTAGATAAGGTTCCTATTTGTCTTTCATAAGTAACAGATGAATCATGGAGATGTTGTTTCATCTCTTTGTCTGATGGGTTGTCCATTGTAAGTAACAGACAAATGTAGACGAATTATCCTCTCTAGTACTTTGTCTCGTGGGTTGTCTGTTGAACTATAGAAGCACGGATGACTTGTTTCTTTAGCACTTCATTTGTTGAGTTGTCTATTGAACTATAGAAGCATGGATGACTTGTTTCTTTAGCGCTTCATATGTCGAGTTGTCTATTGTCAGTAACAGACAGAATGTTGGAGCACAGACGGATTTCATTTATTGCTTTGTCTGATGGGTTGTCTGTTATAAGTGACAGATTAAGCATTGAGGCATAGACGAATTTTCTTCATGGCTTCGTCTGTTGGGTTGTCTGTTGTAGATAATAGATGAGACTTAGTTGAAAAGACAAACGCCAAAGCTCCATCAGCTGAACTTTTTGTTCTACCATAGGACCTTCACTTCTTCGCTTTGTCTGTTCACAGTAGATGATCATTGGCTCACTTATGATAGACGAAGTCTTCGCTCTGCCATATGACCTTTCACTGCTTTGCTGGAAGATCTTCACTTCTCTGCCTTTGTCTCTTCTCAATAGACTACTATTGACTTAATTATGGCTTGCTTATGAAAGATGAAGTTTGTTGTATGCAGACTGCTTTGTATCCATCAGATATATTCTTCCACTTTGACAGATGAATGGAAACAGCTAAATTCTTTTCATTTGTGCTTTGGCATTTCGTCTTTTGCTTCTTTACTCACCCAAGCCTTTGATGCCTTGGAATATATTTTTTGTGCTCATTTTTTGTAAGACCTGCAATTTGATTCTTTATACTAAAATCTTGGCAATGACCATTAGTACATTAATCTTTTATCAAGTTTTGTTTGTTATCGAAATTATGCATTGATACCAACGTTCTCCCCCTTTTTGATGATGATAAAACTTGGTTAAAAATTATCTCATAAAAGATAATCTCCCCTTGAATTTATGCAGTCTAAAATGTTGCAAAGTTTAATCATTCCTCAAGTTGCCATCTTTTGATATTTTTCTTGTCTTGTTTTATATATATTCTCCCCTTGATTATTTAAAATGCATTCTCTTCCTGATTATTTAAAGATTATGCATGTTTGCATTTTCTTTTTGAGATAATTTGCATAGTCTTTCTCCCTCTTTCTTTCATAAGCAAAAAGAAATATCCACTCCCAGTAAGTATAAGCTAAATATGAAGAGATAAACAAACAAAGATTTTATTTCATTTCATTTTAGTACAAGCAAAGCTACAAAGCAAGTTGGTCTAGATATAAATATTCTAAGTTCAGGGAGATGGAGCAAGTGATTATTGTGGACCCTGAGGAAGGTGTCCACAAGGTGGGGGGATGTGCATCCAAAACTTCGAGAGGTTTCTTCAAGTGTAACAAACCAAAATTTTGGATGGTGGATTGGAAGATGAGGGGTTGGAGATTGATGTAATATATTTATTTATTATGTTCCCCTCCTCTTCAAATGCCCAAGATTATGATGATATGTGAATCAGGCCTATTTGGCAATGATGAGATTGAAGACGAAAGTTTGCAAAGCCAGAGTTTGAAGAGAAATGCTTCTGCATGATAGGTGTAAACATAAGCATTATCATCCCTCTAGGGAAGCAACTGAAGAAGCAATGGTTGATTCTTTAGTCCCCACCATACGCTTGTTTCCTCATAGTGATTGCTTCTAAAGTGTTCTTCTTTGAGAAGTTTCATCTTTGTGGTGCAGAGAAGGATTGTGATTTAGGGGTTAAAATAGATTGAACGTGGGGACTATACGAGGTAGTTGATATGATCTCTTTCGAAAGAGGGAATAACTTATGCTAAAAATAGAGTCGGATATGATAACTATAGCTGTAAGTTAATTTTAGCAAGAAAACAAGATGTACTCTACCTCAAAAATCAAAATTTAGATGAAGTGCAAATAGGGCACTGTTTAGATGTAATTTACTTCGTCTAAGACGAAGTTTAGTCTCATGAAAGCATATTTAACACTGCAATTTTAGGTGTAGAAATATTGAAGATTTCATTCTTAGATTATCGCATTAGTCATACCTAATTCTGTTCTAATATTGCAGAAGGTGTCTAATGACAGTGGCTTAGTAAAAATGTCAGCAAGTTGAGCATTTGTGAGCATATATTCTAGACATATATCACATTTTTTTATATGATCTCTAATGAAGTGGTGCTTAATTTCTATATACTTAGTTCTCGAGTGTAGGACATGATTCTTTATCAAGCATATGGTACTAGTATTGTCACATTTAATTGGTATGTCTCTATAGCTCAGTCCATAATCGAGAAGTTATTGTTTTATCCACAACAATTGAGCGCAATAACTTTCAGCTGCTATATATTGAGCCTCTACTGTAGAGAGAGCAACACTAGCTTATTTTCTAGAGAACCATGATACTAGATTATTTCTTAGGAATTGATAGATTCCACTAGTACTTCTTTTGTCAACTTTGTACCTTGGTTTGGGTTGTAAACCAAGAGATAGTTGAATTATTACAAATTGTGTAAGTGATTTATTTATATTGTTACCTGAAAGTATAAGTCCAGAGAACAGAGTATCTGTACCACTATAACTTTGCGATTAAGTTGACTAGTGGAACCCAAGTCTATGATTGTGACTTATAGAGTGGAGTAGGTAGGGAGTGCCGAACCACTATAACATTTGCATTCTTAATTCGTGAGTCATTATCTTTATAGTATATTCAATCACTTCCATAAGATTGCATTAGTTTAGCCATAAGGCAGGACTAACAAGTGTTATCAGAGCTATTTTTTATATTGCTCAAAGTGATCTCCCATGGCTACAATTACAAATGAAAGTGGCAATGACAATAGTGGCAAAAATGGAAATGAAAATGAAAGCAGTGAATTTGCATTTCGATCAACTAGCTTTCCAGAGGGATTATTTGCAAATAGACCTCTACATCTCAGTAGAGATAATTATCCTCTATGCAAATTAAGAATGCAAAGTTTCTTAATGGGTTATAACATGTCTGCATGGTGTATAATTGAAGATGGTTTTACAACACCAGTTATAAAAACAAGTACTTAGAATGCAGAACAGAAAGAGAAAAGTTCAGTAAATGAACAAGCTAAAAGCTTCTCAAGCTGAATTTGAACGAGTGTCAACCTGTAAAACTGCAAAAGATATATGAGAGAAACTTTGAGTTACTTATGAAGGCACATCATAAGTAAAAGATAAGAATGAATCTTTTAACGCATGATTATGAACTATTTACAATGCTTCCTAATGAATCGATTACTGAGATGAATCATAGGATTACCAAGATCGTCAATGCTTTGAAAGGTCTTCGAAAAGAGATTACTAAGAAGGAAGAAGTTCAAAAAATACTCAAATCTTTACCTAAAGCTTAGACTACAAAAGTGATGACAATCAAAGAAGCAAAAGACATCTCAATGTTAGAGATTGATGATTTGATGGGATTGCTGCTATCGCATGAACATGTCATCAAGAAAAATAAAATCGAATCAAAAGGTAAGAGATTTGTAATCCTAAAAGCTAATTCCAATCAATCTGATCTTGATGCAAATGAAGAAGATGAGGAAATTGCTATCTCACTCATCAATTCAAAAAATTTCTTTAAATAAATAATAAAATGAAGAACAGATTTTCAGCGGCTCGAAGAGTGCAAAGTAAGAAAGGTGATAGAAAATTCAAAACTGAAACTTTAGTCAAAAAAGGAAGAAGAAGAACTCACATGTCATAACTATGGCGGAAATGGACATATAAAGAGATTATGCTCATCTGTCAAAAAGGATAGAGAGAAAAATCAGAAACCTCAAAATTTTGGAGCTTGGTATGATAGTGACTCATCCATCTCTGTGGATTCTGAATTTGAAAGTGAAGAATGTCATATTGGTCCAATGGCACATGAAGATGATGATAAAGAGTGCAATGTTTTAGGTGAGGTAAGTTATGATGAGTTTTTGTTTGAATTCCAAAAAGAACATACTGAACTTCTTGACGAATCAAAGTTGATAAAAAAATATGCAAAATTGAAAAAGGACTTTTAGATTCAAAAAGAATTGATACTGAGAATTCAACTAGTATTTAATGTTCTTTTTGATGAGTATTCAAAATTTAAATCTGAAAATGATCTTTCAAAAAATGACTCAAAGAAAATGTTGGATAAAAACCAAAAGTTGAATTTTTATAATACTTCTTTGAAAAATACAATCAATCAGATGAAGAACAATTGTTCATTTTGTCAAATTATACTACATATTTTAGAAGAAAAACTTTCAGCTTTCAAAAAAGGCAATGTGATTTTTGCAACAAATTAGGGCACATTACTTACAATTGCATAATAAGAAGATTACAAAACAATGAAATAAAATTAATTTAGGTGCCTAAACAAATTATTTTCCTACCTGACAAACATGGACCCAAGACGTGCATACCCAAGACTTGACTTTTTCTTTTTCAGGTATGCTTGACTTCAAGAATAAAATCCAGCTGGTACCTTGATAGTGGATGTTCACATCACATGATAGGAAGCAAGCATTTGTTACCTTTTTAAGATAAAGGTAAAGCAACTTTTGGAGACAATAATCAAGGTATAATTAGAGAAATTAGAATGGTAAGTATTTTAGGTATCGATATTATTGATGTATATTATGTAGAAGGTCTTAACTACAACCTTTTGAGCATAAGTCAACTATGTGACAAAGGTTTTGAAGTTGTGTTTAAGTCTAATAAATGTATTGTTCGCAATAATGTAGGAAATAGTATATGTTATGGAAAGCGAAATAGAAATGTGTATACTTTAGACCTTAGTGTAGATCAAACAAAGTGTCTATTTGGTAGTAGACAATGAGGCTTTAATATGACACAAATATTTTGGTCATGCCAACATGTACACAATTAAGAAGTTTATAAAATTTGATCTTGTGAAAGGATTACCAAAAATGAAGATCAATGTGGATCATGTATATGATGCATGCCAATTTGGTAAACAAACAAAAGCTTCTTTCAAAAAATAATATTGTTTCTACATCAAAACCTCTTGAGTTATTGCATATGGATCTTTTTGGACCTACATGATCAAGAAGTTTAAGTGGGAAACAATATGGATATGTACTTCTTGATGATTTTTCTAGATATACTTGGGTACTGTTTCTAGGTGAAAAAGATGAATGTTTTGAGATTTTTAAGAAATTTCATCACAAAGGTCAAAATGAAAGTGAAACACGAATTCTCTTAATACGAAGTGCTCATGGCAAAGAACTTGACAATATTTAGTTCAATGACTTCTATGAAGAACTTAGAATAAATCATAATTTTTCTTCACCTAGAACTCCACAACAAAATGGAGTGGTTGAGAGAAAAAATAGAGTTTTAGTTGAAATGACTAGAACAATATTAATTGATGCAAATCTTCCTTATAGATATTGGGCTGAAACTGTAAACACTGCATGTTATATAATCAATCGTGTTTACATTCATCCAATTCTAAAGAAAACCTCTTACGAAATGTGGAAAGGTAGAAGGCCAAATATTGCATATTTTCATTCCTTTGGCTATAAATGCTTTGTATTGAATAATAAAAAAGATAACCTTGATAAATTTGACAAGAAAAGTGATGAAAGTGTATATCTAGGCTATTCTTCTTCTAGCAAAGCATATTGAATTTACAATAAGCGAACATACATAGTAGAAGAGTTAGTCCATGTAAAATTTGATGAGACTAACTCTTGGCCGAGAAAAGTTGATAATGTTGATGATAAAAATGAGAGATTTGATTTTTTTGAAACATCAATTGAAGTTCAGCAAGGATCTAAAGATTTACCACAAGCTGAGTCATCAAATCTACCTGAGGAAAATATTCATGAAGAACAGGTGAGTGAAGGTGAGTTATTTGAATCAATTCAGTCAGTTCATACTCATAGATATTATCCATTAAAAGATGTTATAGGAAATGTGTATGACAAAGTGGAAACTCGTAACTCACTTCATAATGTCTGTGGTAATTTTACTTTCTTATCTTACATTGAACCCAAAATAGTAAAAGATGCCGTTGTAGATGAAAACTGGATCATAGCAATGCAAGAAGAGTTATATTAGTTTAAATGTAATAATGTGTGGATACTTGTGCCAGAACCAAATAATCAGCCTCTTATTGGCACAAAATGGATCTTTTGAAATAAACTTGATGAATTTGGGATTATCGTAAGAAATAAAGCACATCTGGTAGCATAGGGATATTCTTAAGAAGAGGGAATAGATTATGATAAGAAATTTGCACCTGTGGATAGACTTGAGGTCATAAGAATGTTACTTGCTTTTGCATTATTCAAACAATTTTGATTATTTCAAATGGATATAAAAAGTGCATTCTTAAATGAATATATAAATGAAGAAGTGTATGTCAAACAACTTCCAGGCTTTGAAGATCATGAACATCTAGACTATGTATTAAAACTCACAAAAAAAATTGTATGGCCTTAAAAAAGCTCTAAGAGCTTGGAATGAAAGGTTGAGTGGATTTTTACTAAGTAAAAATTTTCAAAGAGGTAAAGTTGACACAACTCTATTCATTAAGCACATTCATTTAGACATTCTTATTGTACAAATCTATTTGGATGATATCATTTTTGGTTCTACAAATGAAAAATGTTTCAAGGAATTTGAATATATGATGAAAAGTGAATTTGAAATGAGTATGATGGGTGAACTGACATTTTTCTTTGAACTATAGGTAAAATAATCTGATGAAGGTATTTTCATTTCATAATCAAAATACATCAAAGAAATATTAAAGAAATTCAAAATGAAAATTAAAATGCATGCCTACCCCTATGAGTGCAAGCATCAAAATGGACAAAGATGAAAGCAGTAAAAGTGTAGATCAAAGACTATACAGGAGTATAATTGGTTCACTATTATATTTAACTGCCAGTAGACCTAACATTTTATTTAGTGTGCGTATGTGTGCTCGATTTTAGTCAAATCCAAAGAAGTCACACTTATCTGCTGTTAACATATTTTTAAATATCTTGTAGAAACATCTCATTTAGGATTATGGTATCCTAGAGGATCACCATTTGATTTAGTTAGTTATTCTAATGCTGACTATGTCAGATATAAGGTAGATAGAAAAAGTACTAGGAGAACTTGTTAGTTCCTAGGAAGTATGCTTGTATCTTAGTACTCTAGGAAACAAAGTACTATTGCACTATCAATAGTTGAAGCTGAATATATAGTAGCAGCTAGTTGTTATGCATAAATACTTTGGATGAAATAGCAATTAAGTGACTTTGACGTTAATATAGAATGTGTGCCAATCAAATGTGATAATACAAGCATAATAAATTTGACCAAAAATCCAGTATTACATTTACGCTCTAAACACATTGAAAGAAGTATCACTTTATTAGGGATCATGGTCAATTGAAATATATTTTGCTGAAAATCAAGTGGTAGACATTTTCACAAAACCACTTCACGTTGATAGATTTTTACAAATAAGAAGAGACTTAGGCATAATTGATCCATTACATAATGAATAGCATACATAAAATAAAAGGTATATTTTTTTGAACTTTATCTGTGTTACGAAACGTCAATGGATGATAAATATCAACGGATTGTAAATGTCAACAAATTAAGACATTGACAGATTTGGAGCCAGCATCATAACTTAAATACGCAATTTATGTGGGATGGTTAGTCTTCTTCTCCTTAAAGCCAGGGTTTCCCTTTCTGAAAAACCCATTCATCTCCTCTTAGCTTTCTATCTTCCCCATTGCTCATTTGAATAGATTTAGGTTGATTCCTTCAATTCTTCTCCATCAAAAACATGGTAATGCTTTGATTTTCATGTTTCACTTCTAGTTTTTGATTTTTCTTCAAAAATTCATGGATTTGAAGTTTTTCTTCAAATCCTTTCTCAGTTCCATGTATTTATCATGAGAAATCATTGCACTATGTCTAAATCTATTCATAACTCTGAAAATTCAAAAATTTGGGGTTTTTAGGGTTTTTGAATTTGCAAAAACCCTATTCTCATTTCCTAATCCATTCATGTGATTCCTTGTGTGTAATTTTCTCATTCTCTATATGAATATTGTGGTGATTATTCAATTATGTGATGAGATGCCCTTTTTGTGCATTGGAAATCTCTTCAATATTTGGGTTGAATCTTTATTTTCATGTAAGATTCATCACTTTCCATCCATCATTATTCATATCCATGACTAAACTACATTTCTTCATTAAATGTCTATGAATGTCATGTCTGATTTCGACAACCCCTGTTTCTACGAAAGTTCTTACTGTTCCATTAACTATTGCAACTAAATGAATGTCCTTCAAGTTGGTTTTGTGATTATTCTATGATTAATGTAAGTAGACTTTGCTTAGTTGAAAGACATTGCAATGTAGATTTTTTTGTTGTTGTTGTGACAAATATGTCTACCAAATACAAATAAGTGTGTTGAATGTGAGTCCTGTTATGACACTACTTTTTGTTCAAACCTTCTCTTCTGATTATATTTGAGCCTTATCCTTTGAATTACTTCAATATAAGTTGTGTCCTATCTTTTGATCTAAATCAACATGAGCCTTGAATTATAAAATCTTCATTTTCATTTCAGTCTTTCTGACAAAACGTTTGTGTCAAAGAAGGTATCTTGTGAGGAGAAAGGAAAAAGGAAGTTGGTAGATTTCTCTGAACCTAGACCCTCTCCTCTTAGAATAAGAAGAAGAATAGGAGGAATATTTATATAAGAACCTTTTGAAACACAAGGAAGATAAATTACTCAGGAAAATCCCTTCAATGTTGACAAAGAACAACTTCTGTTTCCTAAACTAACTCAAGAAGCAGAGCCTAGGACTCCAAGTGAATCTTCTCCATCTCCTATTCATACTTCTCCCACATCAAAATATGGGAGAAGTATATCTTCTAAAACCAAACCTTCTCCATTAACCAAAAAGTCCAAATCCATTCCAAAGACAACCATTCGAAGAAGATACACTCCCAGAAAATGGGTTCTTACCCCACATCAAAAGAAACTCACTTCTTTGCTAAAGAAACAAGTCTCAGTGGACCAAAATTGAAGAACTTCAGATTCAAGAAGGATAAGATTTCTACATAAAATTTGGGCACTAGAACTATACACGAGTTAAGTACTTGAATTATAAATTCTTTGAAGATGAAGGGTTTCAATTTGTCAATTGATTGAGGAAATTTGAGATTTTTGAGTTCTTATCAGAAAAGATGATGATTTCTAATGAATTGGTAAAGTTGTTTTATTTTTATCTATGCGAAGAAGAAGGAGAGGATGGTGTTTATGTTTATTCTTCTTATCTCTGAGGGAAGGAAATAAGCTTCACTACTGAAGAGTTTGCATCGATCATAAGACTTTCATATGTTTCAGCTGATAAAACATATGATAAAAAAGAAGTTGTTGAATGTTCAATAGGAAAGGAGTCACTATCAAATAGGAAAGGAGGATTTACAAACAAAGAATTTTCTTCTGTGGAGTTCAAACTGATTCATCACATAGTGACCCATTGTTTATTCCCTAGGAATGGAGGACATGATGTAGTGAGTATTCTTGAATGTGTCTTGATTTACTGCATTGTCTATAACTTGGAGTATGATCTTGCGTATGCTATATTATTGTACATGTTCAATCAGAAAGATAGAGCTAATGGACATCTTCCCTATGCCATGTATTTGACAAGACTATTTCAACACTTTGAAATAAATCTTTCTGATGATGTTCCAACTTGTCCTTCAAGTTACAATGAGATAAACATTGGAACACTTAGACGGATGAGATATATCAAGTATGATGGTGGTAAGTGGAGATACATTTTAGCTATACCTGGAGATAATGAAGATGAGTTTCCTATTCAAAAAGATGATATAGCAAGAACTGAAGCTTAAATTGAAGGAAATGATGAGGGTGAAGATGAGTTTTATCAAGATGTTCTAGGAGATGAGCAAGATCTAGAGGAAGAGGAGGGTTCTTGTGGAAAGAATGGGAAGGATTCTCAGGCTAGAGATGATTCCACAGCCATTGTCTCAGATACTTAATAAATTCTAGCCACATCCATTCCAACTCCAACTAATCCCATTCATACATCTACTTCTACACCTTATGTCACAACTACTTCAACTACTCCTTTGCTTGATGTTTCTACCTTGTAGGCCTTATTTGTAGCTAGTCTGGGTTCTCTTAGTGTTGACTTGTAGGCGTACATATGAGATCAAATCAATGCTTCTACATCAGCTAATCAATTTGACTCCACAAAGAAAAATTCATCTCCTTCCAAATGATTCTAAAATTTGAAGACCTAAGAACATTTTTTAAAAACTATCTCTCTTGTTTTTTAAGGATTTGAAGCTATTTAACTGTCTTATCACAAATTACTAGTTTAAGTTCCATAGTTTGACTCTTTGAATCACATTTGAAATTCACACACTTATAACTTTCTATTCATATTGCTTATATCTTTCTTATCCATTCTCTATATTGCTGCATTCCTATCTTTTTGCTTCTGACAAAAAGGGGGAGAAAAATTAGATTTAGTTTACATGGATAAACAAAAGAATAAGCATGTTGACAGGGGGAAGAATGTTATTTTAAGTTCATTCATAGTTGGTTTTGTCATCATAAAAAGGGGGAACATTTTTTGATTTATATTTTTGTTTTGATGATGAACAAACTTGGAATGATGAATATACTTGGATGAAATATACTTTACTATGTGATTTGATGATGTAACACATCTTTGATGTAGATGGATTGATGTAAATGTGATGAAATGCATGTAATCAAGTTGTGTGAAGTGGTGGAAAGAGTGTAAACAAATTTTTGAAAACAGGTTAAGGATGGAAGAGGTAAAGTGAAGAAATCAGTCGATGTTTTATTCAGCAACCTCGATGGATTTGGAGTAAGGGACTTATCCAGCGATGTTAGCAATTGGTAAACATTGATAGATTCAAATCAGACCAAATTGGCTTTTGATGAACCTTGACGGACTAGGGGTCAGAGAAATATCCAATAAAGTTAAACTTCAACATATTTTTCTATGAAGGAAAACGTCAAAAGTTTGTCATAAAATGTCAACAGTTTTTGGCTAAAACATTGATAGTTTTGGCACTGTTGTAGGCAGCTACAAAGATTAGGAAATGAAGCGGTTCGACATTTTCTTTAACCTCCTTTGAGAGATTATCTCCCAGCTATTGAACATCTATATTAATGGGAGATAAGTTAAAGAAAGGTGTGTGGAAAAATAGAGAAGAAAAATCTTATAGTGTGATTAAGAAAAAATCAAGAGATTAAGATTATAAAGAGATCCTAACTTTAGTTTTACAGGTGAATGAAGCTTAGACAATCAAAAGCATTGAAGTTCACCTAAGAGCTAAATTGGTTGTAAGCCTTTCATTATTACATTCTTCATTGTGTTGATTGTACCTTCGTTTAGGTTGTAAACAAAGAGATAGTCAAATCATTACTGGTTGTTTAAGTGATTCATCTATATTGTTACCTAGGAGTGTAAGTCTAGAGAACAGAGTATCTGTACCACTGTAACTTAGGGATTAAGTTCACTAGTGGAACCCAAGTTTGTGATTGTGACTTGGAGGGCGGAGTAGGTAGGGAGTGTCAAACCACTATAACATCTGTGTTCTTAATTTGTGAGTCATTGTCTTTATAGTATATTCAATCGCTTCCATAAGATTGCGTTAGTTTAGCTATACAGAGGGACCAACAGTCAACATCTAAATATCTAATAAGTTCAAAACTAGTTCCCTTGGGATAATAGAGTCCTAGATTTGGTGTGTCAACCAAATACTTAAAAATTCATTTTACTGCAGTAAGATGAGACTCCCTAGAATTGGACTGAAACCTAACACATAAGTATATACTAAAGAGAATATCTGGTCTAGATGTAGTAAGATAAATAAGAGATTCAATCATACTTTTATATTATTTTTGATCTACAAGTTTACCCTTTTTGTCTTTGTCCAGCCTTGTTGATGTGCTCATTGGAGTGCTTGCTGCCTTAATATCTTCCATTTTGAACTTCTTCAACATTTCTCTAGTATATTTGGATTGGCAAATGTAGTTTCCATCATCTCTTTGCTTGATTTGCAACCCAAGGAAGTAGTTCAATTCTCCCATTATACTTATTTCGAATTCAACTTGCATGATCCTTGAGAAATCTTGATAGAATTTTTCATCAGTAGCTCCAAATATAATGTCATCCATATAAATTTGAACTATTAGGATATCATTACTAATATTTTTGATAAACAAGGTAGTATCAACCTTTCCTCTTTTGAATTTACGATCACTTAAGAATTTGCTCAACCTCTCATACCAAGCTCTTAAAGCTTGTCTCAAACTATATAATGCTTTGGTGAGCTTCTAGACATGATCGGGTTGATCATCATTTTCAAAACTAGGGGGTTGTTCTACATACACTTCTTCACTTAAATATCTATTTAGAAGTGTACTCTTTACATCCATCTGGAATAACTTAAAGTTCTTACAGGTTGCAAAAGCGAGTAGTATTCTAATGGCTTCTAATCTAGCTATAGGGGCATATGATTCTTCAAAGTCAATTCTTCCTTCTTAGGAGTACCCCTTAGCAACTAATCATGCTTTGTTTCTTACAACTAACCCACTCTCATCTAGTTTGTTTCTGAATACCCATTTAGTTCCAATTACATCAATATTCTCTAATTTTGAAACTAATTCTAATACTTTGTTCCTTTCAAACTGGTTAGACTCTTTTTGCATTGCTATAATTTAATTTTTATTATTTAAAGCTTGATCAATGCTAGTTGGTTCAATTGTAGAGATGAAAGCATAATTATCACAGATATTTTGCATTGACCTTCTTATTTTGACGCCATCATAGACATTACCTATGATTTATTTTCTAGGGTGAGCAGTAATAAATCTCAAATTATTAGGAGGTTATAGGGAATATTACCTACTCTTACCTCCTTCTCATTTTCTGAACTTTGAATATCTTCATAATTTGTGCTATCCTCTTGATCCTTCAATTTTAGCTTCTTGATATTTGTTGTAGCTTCATCTGCATCACCATCACACTCCTTTCTCGGGGTTACATTTGCTTCATCAAACTTAATATGTAAAGACTCTTCTACAACCTATGTTTTTCTTAATGTTTTCTACAACCTATGTTTTCTTCTACAACCTTTGATCACTTTTTGGATCAAACTTTCCAAGGTTATCTTTTCCATTGTTTAGCATATAGCATAAGCATCCGAAAGAATGAAAATATGAGATATTTGGCTACCTTCCTTTCCAAAGCTCACATGGGGTTTTCTTTAAGATTGCTCTTATGGGAACCCTATTTAGCACATGGTAAGTTGTACTAACAACTTCTTCCCAGAATCTTTTGGATATTTACTTTCATTCAACATGATTCTTGCCATTTCCTGAATTGTCCGATTCTTTCTTTCCACAATTCCATTTTATTGAGGAGTTCTGGGAGATGAAAAACTATGGTGAATTCCTTTCTCATCACAAAAGTTCATGAATTTTCTATTCTCAAATTCACCACCATGATCACTGCAGATGGATACAATCAACATTTGTTTCTCATTTTGAACTAGCTTTAAAAATATATAAAATATTAAAAATGCTTCGTCTTTATTATTTAAGAGAATCACCCATGTAAATCCAGAGTAGTCATCTACTATCACATATACATATCTTTTTCCTCTAAGGGTGACAATGTCTGATGGTCCAAATAGATCCATATGCAATAGTTCTAGGGGTCTGGATGTAGATACTTCATTTTTAGGATGCAAGGATACTTTGGTATGTTTTGACAATTGACAAAATTTGCATATTTAATTTTTGTCATTATTTAATTTAGGTAGACCAATCATAAGATTCTTTTTCCACAAAGATTTAATGTTTGACATATTGACATGTCGCATCCTTTTATGTCATACCCATATATCATCTTTGACTACAATTAAGCATTTTTCGACAATGTTATCTAGCTATACTAGATAAATATTTCCATGCTTTTTATATTAAATAGTAGATTATTGTTTATACTAAATACATTACAAGTAGATGGTTCAAACACAACTTTGTGACCCTTGTCACATAATTGAATAATGCTTAGTAAATTATGCATGAGTCCTTCTATATATAATACATCCTCTATACATGCATTGAATAAACCATAAATTTTACCTATTCCTTTGATAAGGCCTTTGTCATTATTGCCGAATGCAACTGTTCCTCCATTCATTGGTTCTTTGAACAACTTCTTGTTCCCAGTCATATGTCTTAAGCAGCCACTATCCATGAACCACACATTGCCAGATGTAGCTTTGAGACTTACCTGCATTCAAAGCAATTTTTTTCTTAACTTTTTGGTACCCAAGTATTGGGTCCAATGGTGTTAGTGGAATTGTGTGTAGTAGAATTTTGTGCATATTCCTTGCCTTTCCATCTCATCTTTTCACCTTTTGCATGCATATTTTTGGCATAGTAATCATACACTTTATGTCCAATTTTATTGCAGAAGTAGCAAGTATTTAGAACTTTGCTAGGTGCATTATATTTCACTAGTTTCTTTACCCAAGGATAACCCATGAACCTTATAATGTTTGGATAATTTTTCCTTTCTTCTATGAAATTCACTCTCTTGGACCATCCAACAAATTTTTATGAGTTTTCATCATCTGACTGCTCACAACCTAGTCCCTTTTTGCTAGTTTGACCGGTCATTGTCATGAACTTGGTCACAGATTCTCTTGGAGTGGAGAATTTGCTCAACATACTATTTTATATCTCTATCTCTTTCTTTAGATTTCCAACCTTCTTTTGTAGAGATAGATTTCTTTTAGTCAATATAGAATTTACTTTGATAGTTGCATCAAAGTGACAGTTACATCAAAGTATCTTTTTTTTTTGAGTAAGTTTCTGATGAAGTGTTTCAAACTCACTAAAGAGAGAGTTATATAATTTTTGTAACTCATCAAACTTTTCGCATTTAATACAAGTACTATTTGAGCTTGAAGAGTCAAAACTATAAGAGTAGTAGGAGTTTACCTCTGTCTCCTGCTCTGTTATGCATTGCTCTTTGATGGTGATTTAATCTGTTGATTCATTTTCCATTTGGGCCATGCAATATATTCTTGCAAGGTGTCCAACTTCATTGTTATCTTTCTCACTTGAGCTTGTCTCTGACGAGTCTTCATCATTCACGTACAGTCCTCTAGCTAGATTTCTTGAAGACTTCTTGAAGTATTTCTTTTTTTTTTCTGTCATCCTTCTCATTCATATTTACTTTTTCTTCATTAGGACATTCAGGAGACATGTGTCCTATCCCCCTACATCTATAGCATGTGGGAAGATCCTCCTTTCTTTCATCCATTTGTTTCTATTGTCTAGGCCGTCTCTTTGAGGTGCTGCCTCTGTTGCTTCTTGCAAAGTTTCTGAAGCTGCTAACCAACATGGCCATATGATCTCTAGATTGTGATGCTGGATCACTGTTGCTTTCCTTGGTCACTTTCAAAGCAATATTTTTCTTTGGCTTTGTTGTTTCCTCCCTTTTACTTTTGATTAGCTCATGTGACACTAGTGAGATGATAAAATCTTCCACCAGAAGAGTGTTCAGGTCCTTTGCTTCCTCTATTGCTATGATCTTTTGGTTTCATGATTCTAGTAGCACCCTTAGTTTTCTCATCAGCTGTTCAGAGTTTGTGACCGTTCAAAGTGTTAGTAACCTTAGAAAAATGAGCATACATTTATGATATACTTTCATCCTAAAGTTTTCTTGTTCTTCTATTAATATATTTCTTCTACTTCCCTTGACTTGTGAGGATACTTCATATATAGACACTAATTTGTCCTAGATATCTTTTGCAGTAGTGCAAGAGGATACTCTATCAAACTCAGATGAAGATAGTCCACAAAATAAGGAGTTCATAGCCTTTGTATTATTTTGGACTGAGGTGGCTTCCACTTTAGTCCATGCATATACTTCAGTTGTGAGAAGAGTGATTCCAACTTTAATAGCCTTCCAAGACTACATATTATCGGCTATAATAAATTGTTTCATCCTCAACTTCCAGAAAGTAAAGTTAGTTCCATCAAATAGGGGTGACCGGGTAGACGATTGCCCCTCGGTGAATATTTGTAATGGGGATGATGGGTTTATCATTGGATCACTATAAGTATTTATGTAGTCTTCTCTGATACCACTTTTTGGTCTAAAGGATTAGGCTAAAACCCAAGAGGAGAAGGGTAAATTGGGTACTTAAAAATTCTTCCTCAACCCCCTTTAGGATTAATCATCCCTCTAGCAATCAATCACTCAATCAATGAATGCTCAAATAAATAGGACACAATGATTTTTATAGTAGTTTGAGTAAACACTCTACTCCACTCTTCTAAGAATACTATTCTCTTAGTGTCTTAGGTTCTACTATTCCCACTAGTAAAAATACAACAGTGCTCCCAGCACTCTTCTAGATTCTGGCTCTTGGGGGAATATTTATAGTGTTCCTAGCACTCCTCAAGATTTTAGCTCTAGAGGGCATGAATAAATATCTCTTATCTGCACTCAGACAAGCATAGCTCTTCTTGAGTCTAGTCTCAACCACTAGCTTAAGGAATTTACAAAGCATGAATATCAGAAGTTGAAGCATAGGTATTTCACAGCAAGCATAGGGGAAGGTTTCCAAAAATTAATTGTAGAAGTAAATGATCTTCCCAAAAGATGGTTGTGAGCCTTCAAAGAAAGTTGAGGAAGGTTTGAATGAGGATTTTTGAATGATTTTCTTGATACTTTTTTTCCTCCTCTTGCTCCAATGATGTTTTATTTATAGCTACTTTGAATTTCAATTGTTGGTAGTAGGTGAGCACCATTAATGATAGAAAACTATTTTGATTAGTGTATTTTGAATTCTCTGACTTCTGTTTAATCCTCTTATGTTAAAATTGTCAGTATTATGGCATATAATTTTGATGATAATGAAACTTGTATGCTTAAATCTCTAACAATCATAGGTATGGTTATGAATTAATAATTACTAATTAACATAAACACATAACCATGAATGATTAATTAAACAAGCATACAATCTTTACTTTATGGTGCACACACAATAAAAATTAATTAACTTTTACTATATAAATTTGCTAAATAAATGCTATACACCATAATTACTTAAGCTTTCATATTTGCATTTAATTGAGATGTATATTATCCTTGCTTTATAAAATGATAAAATCACATGAGAATAAAGTACATTTTGATATTATAAATGAAAGCTAGCAACGTAGCAAGCGTAGAAAAGTTCAAGTGCAGGATAATGATCGTCTGCAAACAAACAACCATAAATATTTGCTATATTCCAAAGGAGCTAAATTGATAAAAATCATGGAAGAAGAAGAAGAAAGCAGAATACAAGCAACAAGAAAAGTTTCAATTGTCCAAAAGAAGCTTCCACAAACAAAAGCATGGGAGAAAAACAAGGCTTTGAAGATGTGCTATAACAAGTTTGCATTGTCTGTCAACCTCGATGAGAAAATGTCAACAGACAAATGCAAAACAAGAAGTTAAAGAAGAAGCCATGATTAGAGAGCTTAAATTGTGTTCGAGAAATTTGGACCACTTATACTTGATCTGGTCAAAGTTTGTCCAAGATAAAGTACAAGGATGAAGAAGCAACTCAATGGCTTGGTAGACAAATATAGAAAGACAATGAAGAAACTTTTGATTAGATAACCATACACAAAGTTAGAAGATTGGATTAGTTTGAGGATAAAATGGTAATATGAATATAAAAGTGAGTGTAACTTCAGCTGAGCAAAGACAGACGAATCAGGATTGAAGAACCAAGGAAGTTGATAAAATAAACCCCTTCTATTGCTCAAAGTGTGCAAAAAAGCTAAAACATTTTGTCTCGTCTTTAGATTAAAAGGTCATTTGCCATATCAGACAAAGTATCAGCCAAAGCAAGAGACAAAGTAGAAGCTGCACAGTGAGCATAGATGAAGCTAAATAGACAAAAAGCTACTTGGATCGAAATGAGTTTCAATAGACAAAGGCATGATCATTTATAACTTACGACTAACAAATGAGACGTACAAAGTATTCTGTCCAAGATAAAGCAGAACATAATTTGTCCATGCTTACACCAGACAAAAGCCACACTTAGTTCATTCAATCAAGTTGAGGTAAGTTTTGTCTGGCACCTTCATCATACAATGAAGAACAAAAGAAGAAAAATACACTTCGCCTGTTAGTGCAAGACTGAGCGAACTTCATCGGTCACCTCCAACAGATGATGAAGAACAAAGGAAGCACATCCCGCTTCATCTGTTCGTATAGAAGGAGATGTTTGTTAATTGATCAGTCTATCTTTTTCAATGCCATCTAGAGATGATCTGTTATCTACAGCAGACAAAGAACATTCACGAAGGATCGATCAACAAACAAATCTTCTGAGGAATTGAGGCAGACACAGCAGAGTTTATCTATCAGTCATTTCAAATTCATCTACGCCATTCAAAGTTTGTTTGTTACTTGAAACAAACAAATTACTCTTATGAAAGTTCAACTAATAAACAAACCTTGGATGAATTTGTCTGTAACTTATGGTAGACAAATGCAGATAGAGAGAAAGGTAGTGACTTATTAGAGGAGAATTGATTTATGTGACTAGCATACAAATGACATCTGCATTTGAGCCATCATCGTGCAGATTTATTTTAGTCATCATTTTCAGTAACAAATGGCATTACAGAGTTTTTAAACTATGATGAGTCAAACGAGGAACATCTATTTGATACAGCTCATCCTCCTCTCTGAATGGCGATGCAACAACTCGAGATAAATCAGAAAGACCTGGACTTCAATGGCAGAAAATTCAAACAATCTTTTTCATTCAATGTTGCTTTCATTTCTGTATTCAATGGATTCTATCTTCTCCAATGGTAAAGATTTTGAAGAAGTTATTTAAGGAGAAGAGGCAGGATGATTTAGAGGTCATGAAGGAACCTATTTCAAATGAGCCTTATCTTATGTAAATCCTTCCACCCATGGCCACGAGCTTAATTGTCTTATATCTTTTATGAGCTACAATTTGCTTATCTTAACGGCCATTTTATTTACATTTTGGGAAGATCTTTATATATTGATAGAGCTAAAAAAGATCATATCTTCCCCTATGCTTAAATGTGTAAAAGTTTTCTAGTTAATCTAAAAACCAGAGATTTTATGGTAAACTTGATAAACCACATTGTAATGAATTACTGGTGATCTTTGAAAAACCATCAAGTTTGCTGGTGAACTTTGAAACCAGTAAGTTAGTAGTGAGCTTGGAAAACTACCAAGTTTGCCTATGATCTTTGAAACGGGTGAGTTTCCAGGTGAGCTTGTGAACACTAGAAGAGTGTCAGGGACAATATGCATTTCCATTGTATGGGGTATAGTAGAACCCAAGGCACAGTGAGTGTGTGCTCTTGAAAGAGTAGATGTAGGGATGGGGTCCTGAACCAGTATAAAAATCGTCTTGTCTATGTGCGTGTGTTTGCTTATCTGTTTTATTCTTCATGCATTTTATTGCTTCTATTAATCATTTTACATCAGACCATAATAAGCACAAAAAGTGGGAAATGATGCGATGGGGGTTAAGTAATGAATTTTTATTTACCCCATTCACCCCTCCCCTCTTGGGTTAAGCCATCCTATGGGAATTTACTGAAATGCCTACAGTGTCGACCTTAGAGAAGATGATTTTCAGTTTCTTAATAAGCTTTGGTTGAGGTATTGCTGCAATGGCTGACCTTTCATCGATATGGAAAGGGTGTTATTAATGCTGAGTGAGAACTAACGATTCTGCTTTACTGTTGCTCATCTTTTACTTATGACAAACGAAGTATCTGTCCAGCTGTTCATAAGACAAGGTTCTTGTTTATCTTTCATAAGTAGCAGATGAATCATGGAGATGTTGATTCATCACTTGCCTAATGGGTTGTCTATTATAAGTAGCAGACAGATGCAGAGAAATTATCCTCTCTAGTGCTTTGTCTTGTGAGTTGTCTGTTGAACTGTAGAAGCACGAATGACTTGTTTCTTCAGCGCTTTGTCTATGGAGTTGTTTGTTGTCAGTAACAGATGGAATGTTGGAGCATAGACAAATTTTCTTCATTGCTTTGTTTGATGGGTTGTCTGTTATAAGTGATAGACTAAGCATTGAGATGTAGACGAGTTTTCTTCACGGCTTCTTTTGTTGGGTTGTCTGTTGTAGATAATAGATGAGCTTAGTTAAGTAGACAAACGCCATTGCTCCATTAGATGAACTTTTTATTCTACCATATGAGCTTCACTTCTTTGCTTTGTCTATTCATAGAAGACGATCATTGGCTCGCTTATCATAGATGAAGTATTTGCTCTATCATACAATCTTTCATTGCTCCACTGGAAGATCTTCACTTCTCTACCTTTATCTGTTCTCAACATACAACCATTGGCTTAATTGTGGCTTTCTTATGAAAGATGAAGTCTGTTGTATATACACTACTTTGTATCCATTAGATATATTCTTCTACTTTGACAGATGAATGAAAATAGCTGAATCCTTTTCATTCGTGCTTTGGCACTTCATCTTTTGCTTCTTTACTCGCCCAAGCTTTGATGCCTTGGAATATATTTTCTGTGCTTATTTTTCGTAAGACTTGCAACTTGATTTTGTATACTAAAATCTTGGTAACAACCATTAGTGCATAATCTTTAATCAAGTTTTGTTTGTCATTGAGACCATGCATTGATACTAACAAAATTAACTTCAAATGCATCACTTGACCTTTTCAATAAATCCAGAATATTCACAAATATAGAAAAAGACTTTATTTGTCTAGATTGGACCTTCTGGTGAGAAAATACATCAAAATCAAGATGGATAGTTATGATAATGCCATGTGTCCACCCCACTGACCACTGTTGGCCCAATTCAATTTGATGTTGGATCGAATTGTGAGCATTCGGCCTCCACCTTCAACCCACTTGCTCGGGATGGGCATTAGGCTTCATAGTCCAGTCCACTTTGGGCTTCACAGTCCAACCCACCCTCACTGATGCCCTCACTGATGTTTTTATTCTTGTTTTATAAAAAGCTTACTCAAACTTCTACTATATCCTAATGTCCTAAATAAAATAAAAAAATTCCATTCTTGATAACATAGTGAGGGTCTAATCCATGCAAATCTAACAAGATTTAATTTTTAATAATTCAAAATTATCATTATAAACATAGCATTAATATTTCATAAATTATCACGGAAAACTAATACTAGATTGACACATAAAAAATGAAATTTTCTAATAGATCTAATCATATGAAAAATTATGCGTTTCATTTAAAATCAACACATCATTTTCTATGCCCAAAATAATCATCATATCCCACACCTCCGTTTCCATTGCAACAACATTGTCATGAGTTTGAAACCTTACTCAAACAAAATAAATAAATCTTCCATGCATTCCAATTCTAAATTATAAACAATATACTTTCATCTATTCTATGATGTACATGTTAAAGTATAAATACTAATCCATCAATACTAAAACTATTATGACATGGAACATGAACATAAGCTTACCACTCATAATTCTTATTAATGCATTCAACTTCTAATGCATTGATAATTCAATTTTTGAAATTAAATTATTCTAGTTACCTTTTCATGAAGAAAATAAAAACTCTAGTTAACTTTTCATGAAGAAAAATAAAAACTCCAACACAATTTTGATCTTCCCTTTCTTCCTTTAGTGTCTCTATCTCTTCATTCTCTTCTTCTTCTTGTTTCTATGATTTTCCTTCCTTATCTGAGTAAAATTCTTTTTAAATAAGAGCATAACTTCCACGAATGCACATCACATTCCATTTGAAAATTACTAGTGGGACTAACTCCCAAAAAGAAGAGAGAAAAATAAATAATAATTACCCAATTCTTAACCATGACTAAAATCAAACTCTAGATCTCTCCCTTCATTAACCATGCTTCTAACCATCTAAGCTACACCAGTTACTATTAATAGAATAGAATTTAATAAAATATAATGTCAAACTACCAATGTCAATACCTTCTTTCACCATGAAGTAACACTTTTCCCAATTCAGCACAAGATTTATTTGTACACATCTTTCAAAAACCAATTTCAAGTTTTCAAGATAATGATCAAAAGATTTACCAAAAACAGAGAAATAATCCATAAAAACTTCAATGATTTTCTCCACTATGTCAGAAAAGATTGCCATCATACATTTCTAAAAAGTAGTTGGTGCATTACAAAAACCAAAAGGCATTCGTATGAAAGCAAACGTACCATATGGGCATGTGAATGTGGTGTTTTCTTGATCTATCGAAGCAATTACTATTTGATTGTACCGTCTAAAAAGAAAAAGTAATCAAAACCCACAAGCCGATCCAACATTTGGTCAATGAATGGCATGGGGAAGTGATTTTTTCTTGTAGCTACATTCAACTTCCTATAATTGATTCATATTCTCCATCCTATGATAGTTTTGATTGGAATCAACTCATTATTATCATTCTTTACTACTGTCATTCCAACCTTCTTTGGGACCACTTACATCAGACTATCTGAGATTTTAAAAATTTTGGCCAAGATCAAATAATAGTGTAGAAATAAAATGAGAAAGATCACATAGCACACTAAAATAATATTTTTATAGTAGTTCGACCCTACTTAGGTTCTTACTCTACTTCTTTGAGTTAGTGTACCTTACTGCACGTAGGTTCCACTAACACTTAATTAGTCCTCTAATCAATAATATAGTCATTGGTTTTCAAAGCTCACCAACCAACTTTTACATACTTTAGCAAGTCTCCCAACTTGCTGTCAATAATAAACAGCAAGCCGCTTGCTTGCAACTAAGAAAACATAAATAAATGTGTACAAAAATAACTTTCTCTAAGACAAGTACATTGTACAAAGTTAAAACAAGAACAATAAATGAAATAATTAAGAACTAAAGATTCAAGCTCCAAAAAGTTGCAATAGTAATGGCTTTGAATGCTATTCTGAGAATAGTGCAATGGAGTTAAGATCTTTTTGGAAGAAAACTTAATGCTCATGTAAATGCTCTTTTGTTTCCTTGTTTAAATGTTGAAATGTTCATTATTAAATCCATTTATATGAGGATTCAAATTATTGTCATTTGGAGCGATGATGCTCATTAAATGTGTGGAAAATGTTCAAATTTTTTACTATTGTGGCGTTCCTGCAACTTCAGAGTATCTGAAATAAAGATTTCAGAGCATCTGGATGGACGGGATGCTATGATTTGTGATTCTTCAAAAATTCTAAAAATGTCATTGTTTGGAGTTGCCATTGTTTCAAAATCCTCAGAAGTAATAACTTATCCTCTAAAGCAAAAACTTCAGACCCTTTGAAGAGTCAGGGACTCTGCAATTTATACTCCTTGCAACTAATTAGAAAAAACATCTTTTGAAATGCTTCTTAACCATGCTCCAGAACATTCGAAGTAAAACTTTAGAACCTTTAAAGTTACACAAGTCCTTCAATGCAACATCTTTGTGCTTTAGCACATCTAAAATTAGCGTTTATGACATCTGAAGTAATGCTGACATATTAACTAGTTGGCTTTTCTCCTCTGAAGCTAGTTTTAGACCTTCTGAAATTCTTTTGGACATAGATTCTTTAGATGGCTATGGTTTCCTCATCTGATATACCTTTAAACATACTCTGAAGATCATCTAAAGGTTTCAGACTTGGTTCCCTAATCTTCTAAAGTCTACTCTTGATTTCAGATGTGTTCCAAACCATTTGAAATCATCATTTTAGTTTGGAGACATTATTTTTGAGCATTCACTAGCCTTTCTACCTCTGAAAACTTAACTATGGTAGATTTTAAATTGACATGATCTTGAATATGTTGTCTAACACTTTTGAAGTTATTTTCCTAGCTTAAATAATCTATTTTTACACATATTTCTAAAACACTTGGGAAAGTAAGTTTTTAATAACTTAACTTTTCACTCATGTGTTTGCTTATCATCAAAACTTTGTTGGTTAATCACATTCATCATCAAAATCAAGCTAAGTAAAAGGGTTAGACTCAATAGGCCTAACATAGATTCTATTGATAATGTAACAAGCGATGTTCATTGCTTCAACCCAAAAATATTCAGGCAATTAATATTAACTCAACATTGTCTTTGCCATCTTTTGCAAGGATCTATTTTACCTCTCTACTACTCTATTTTGTTAGGTTGTTCTTGGTGTAGAGAAAGTTTGAAGAATGCCATTGCTAACAAAAAACATGGAACCTATGATTCTCAAACTTTCCACAATGATCACTTTTTATGGCAATGATATGAGAACTTTGTTCATTTTGTACATTTTTGGTAAAGATCTCAAAGAATGAAAAAGTCTCATCTTTTGAAGCAAGAAAAATCATCCAGGTAATCTTGAAAAGTCATCTACAATGACATATGCATAATGTTTCCCTCAAAAACTGTAGTTCTTGTTGGTCCAACAAGACACTTGGCTTGGATATTACCAGATCTACAACATATACATTTTCATGCCTTCTAATAAGTACAACAACTAAGTTTGACTTATTTAACACTAAACAAATCTGAGATTCAAACATAGCCTTGTAACCATTTTCATCAAACTGACTCACACTCAGTAGGTTATGTTTCAATACTTCTACTAACAAAACATTCAAAAAAGTAGTAGACTGTGGCTGGTCAACCTTACTAATCCCAACCACTCTACTTCTTCCATTATCCCCAAAGGTAGCTGTTTCACCATTCTTTGCTTTAAGCTCAGTGAACAACTCCCTCATACTTGTCATGTGCCTTGAACAACCATAATCAATGTACCACTTATGGCTTCCTATGACTCTTAAGCACACTTGCATAGGCAAGGTTATGCTTTAATTTTTGGTACCCATTTGGGAGTGGGTCCAGGTGGGTTAGTGGCAGAAAACTTTGGTACTCATTACTTTTTGGTTGTCACTAATCTAGCATTAGGAGAATGAGTTGCATTTACTACATTTGCAACTACTTTAAGTACCCAAATCAGATTCTGTTTGGGTCCTTATTTTCTTCCAGAATTATAATTTTATTTCTTTTATTGTTGTCCACTTTTCTTCTTTGGTTTCATTCTTAATAAGGTGGATGTCAAGGTCTTCTTTAGGGCATTATTCTCTACCTTGACTTGCTCAAGTTCTCTAATGGTGCATTGATTACTCTTGAGCTTAATGTTTTCTTCTCTAAGCTTCGAGCATTCATTGGTCATTTATCCAGCTCCTTCTTTGTCTCCATATGTGGCTTTTAGAGCCTCAAAGTCAGAATATAGTTCTCATAAGGCTTCTTCAAGGCTAGGAGACGTAGTTTCAAAATTTACTTCATCTTTATGGATGACCATAAATTTGATTCTTGTATGGTATTCCTCCTAATCTCTTCTTGGTGAGAGTGTGTTGAGTTATGCTTTATGTTCTTCTCCAACTTCACTCGAGCTCTCTTGCATCATGTTCTCTAGCATCTTCCATGCAACTAGAGGTTTCTTCTTCTTTTCAAAACTTTTGTTACTTTTGTTGTTGTTGTTTTTGTCGTTGCTACTGTTATTCTTGTTGAAGTAGGAGTTGTACTTTTTCTTTTGTTCTCCTTGCTTCTTCTTTGACTCAAGACAATCAAACTTCATATGTCTTAGTTTTTTGTAGTTCTAACAAATTGGTGCATCTTTATTTTTGTCCTTGCCTTTCAGGTTGTTTCTTGAACTGCTTCCAAACTTCTTCTTGAATATGGTCTTGAATCTTCTTGTGATTATCGCCATGTCTTTGTCTTCTTCTCCACTTGTTGAAGCTTCACTTTGAGAGTCATCATCTCCTGATTCTATTCTCAGGGTAATCACTCTCTTTCCTTTAGATTCCTTTGGAAACTTCTGCTTCATTGATATCTCATGGGTCATAAGGGAACCCATGAGTTCTTCCATGGTCATCTTATCTAGGTCATTTGCTTCCCAAATTACTGTGACCTTAGGCGTCCATTACCTAGGTAGAGATCTCAAGATCTTCTTGACAGGTTTGGGTTCTTCTTACTTTTCTCCTAGGTTCTTTAGATCATTTGTGATCTTCTAGAACTTGCCAAACATGTCAAAAATAGTTTCTAATTCATTCATAGTGAAGGACTCATACTTGTGTACAAGAATGTTAATCTTAGTCTTTTGTTCTGATTTGTTCCTTCATATGCTACTTGTAGTTTATCCCATATTTCTTTTGTTGAGTCACATGAGGAAATTTTCTCTAACTCTAATGGGGACAGAGCTCAATGTTGGCCCCAAAATGCAGGTGTATGGCAAAGCTGGAATCCAAATGTTGTGAGAAAAATAAATGGTTGTGCAAGTGCAGATAATAAAAGCAATGGAAATACATAAGCACACAACAATAAAGACACAAGGATTGTAGTGTGTTAAGCCTGTCACGTCCCACCTTCCAAGGTGTGACCCTGATCATTTTCCTTTATTTTCATTACAACTTCCTTACTTTTAGGGTGGGGGTGCATGGGTCTCATTCCAAGACACCTATATATTTTATTATTTTTCCTATAAATTTTTCCAATTATAGGGAACATTCTGCCAAAATTCTATCAGAATTTTCCTTAAAATATCAGAATCCATAACCTAGAATACATTAATCCAATAACAATATAATTTCAATAATTATACAATAATACTGCTATCCACATTATTACACCCATAGCCATACTGGCTTACCCAAGATCAAAACCGATCATGATGACAATACCTATATTTGGAGTCATATAATCCATACATCATTTCGTAATCAATTATGCCTACGACATGCCAATACACCACATTACATATATCCTTTGGAATCTTTTAAATACAATAAAAAACATACACATTTTGAATTTACCTTTAAAATTCAATTTTTCCTTCTTAAACAAGTTCCAAATCATTTATGTATATGCAAATACTCATTTTTCTCCATAATTTCTGCATTAATTCATTAACTTCTTGCAAAAGTCACTTTTCACAAATTTCTCAAACCCTATTCATGCATAACTCATAATTTCTCATGCCTAATTAAGTTTCAAAATATCATAATCAATTAATTAAAATTTTCCCCATGGTTTAACATCCAAAATCCCATCATTTTCCCCAATAGTTGCTATTCATAGCAAGGTTTATACAAAATCATATCTTTTCCAAGCTTAAATCATTGTAAATACATCACAAGCTATGATTTACTTATTCTCCACATCAATTCAACATAAAAATCATGCAAAAAATTCCCAAATCACTATTCATGAATTTGTGGAATAAACCTTAACATCACAAAAATGAATTTAATGGAAAAGAGAGGTGCTTACCATAATTTCTAAGCTAAAATCAAGCTCAGTACTCTAAAGAGACTCCATCAAATGCACCAAATAACGTCTTCTTTCTCAATCCATGAACCCAATAGTTGAGTTTCACTATCTCCATCAAGAAACAATGAATTTCTCACAAAAATATAAATCATCTAGCTAAATATCAGTTAGAATCATGCTAAACGAGCTTACGAGTGAGAGTTTGGGGCGTGGGGAAGAAGAACAAAATGGGGTTTGAAAAAAAATGAAACAGAACCCTCTATTTAAAAAGTTAATTTTTTTGGTACTCTGACGTGTCGCAGGACTGATGCTGTGGCATCAAAACCTGTGCCATGGCATCAAATTATTGTATGACATAAATTTTTTCCTTTGCTTAAATGATGTCGTAGCGTCAAAGCATCCAGTCCTGTGCCGTGGCATCTAGATATGATGCTGCAACATCCACCTGCTGGATGCCAAAAATTCTCCCTTCCTCTGAAATGATGCCATGACATCCTTTCCCAGTACCATGACATTGACTTGCTATCCCCTAGTTAGTGGATTTTTCTCCACTTTAAACCTTAATTTCTCTTAGGTATTTAATCTCTCATTAATAATGACATATTAACATAATGAAATCATATTAAATTACATTTTGAATCCCCCCTCAAATACTAACATCATATAAATATTCAACCCCATAACTTAACTCATATTAAATTTCAAATACAATTCATATACTTCTTTTTCAAATTCTCTCAAATACCCAAAGATAAGTTTTGACAAAACGTTTCCTCATTTTTAGGTGTTATAGGCCCCCCTTGTCATCTACTCCACTTTCCATGGTTTTCCCACCCTTAGATTCCACTATCCACTATAGAAACACAATCAGGTTTTCCCAAGAGCTCATTAAAAACTCTACAACTATTGGTTTTATGAGCTCACCAGCAATTCAGACAATGATTCTTTTCCCAAGCTCACCACTAACTCATACAATATGGTTTCTCAAGAGCTAATCAGCAACTCCTCACTGGTTTTACACACTAACCAGAGACTCTTACAAATACAAACATGTACAATGAAATGCTTCTAATCTAGGCTAAGGGGTATATGCAATTAAAGCACAAATATAGATGATAAAATAAAATGCACTTTATAGTGAGTTTGAACTCCTTTGAAGTGGTATTGATATGGCCTTGAAGCTCTTTGATCTTGGCAGTAACTTGGAGTGAATACCCTTGGAAAACTTGAATGGATTTCTTCTTATTTGATTCTTATTTAGCTTATGGAACCCTCAAGCATTATGTTTCGCTTCAATGGATCTTCTATTTATACATTTTGAAGACCTTTGGGACCATTTGGAAGAAGAGCATTTGAATATAGCCCTCGTAATACCACTTGGATTTCCAAATGTTTAAAACAATAATTTTATACTAAGCAGTTACCATACCAGATCACTGTAGCACTCACAAAGACAGTGATTGAAGTTAATTTTTGGACTGAGTTGTCTGTCCAAAAATTACTGTAGTAGTCACTATAGTGCTTGTGAAGACAGTGTCTGAAGTTAATTTTTGGATTATCTCTCTGTCTAAAAATCATTGTAGCAGTTACTATAGTAGTCATGAAAAACATTTTTTAAAGTTAAATTTTGGACTGTCAGTTTGTTTGAAATTAGTTTCGCTTTGTTCGAAATGGCTTGCTGTCCATTTGAAGCATGAAACGCATCTTTTCTTCCTTTGTTTTATAAGATCTTAACAAAACATCATTAGCTAAATTAGGTCATAAACAAGTTTTATAAATGATCAAAACGAAACCCTTTGGATCAACAATCTCCCACTTTTGGATGATGATAAAATGATAAGTGAATATTATTTACTTATATGTTACATTTTTCATGCTTTATTTTGGTATATTTATAAGTTATTTTCTAGTAATTTGATGAATTTGTGGTTTTTATGTATTTGCAGGCAAAGGAGAATAAAGGAGCAAAGAAAATGAGAAAATCATGGCAAGATAAGAAGAGGTAGAAAAGTGGTACAAAGACTTAGGCAAAAAGAAGGCAAAAAAGCAAAAAAAAAAAATAAAAAAAAAATCCAGTGCTGCGACATAAACAAGCAATGTTGCGACACTAAACAATGAAGAACCTATAGGGTAAGACAAAGGCATAGTGCCGTGACACAGGTTTCTAGTGCCTAGGCACTGAAGTGGCAGAAGGAACAATGTCGTGACACAAGATGGCCATGTTGCAACACAGTCCCATAATGCATACCAATGTTGTGACACTGTCTATTTATGTCACGACACTAGCTTGGGAGGCAAGATTTGAATTTTCTGGAAAATATTGAAAATGTTACAAAAATGTAGTTTTTAATTGGGAAACTATAAAGAGCAAAGGGGGTTGCCCTAGAGAGGCAGCTTGGACATCTTTTGGAAGGTTAGAAGCTAGAAACAAGGAGAGAAGAGGTGGCTACACAGATTGAGAGTGGGATCTTCATACAAGAGTAGGATAAGACTAAACATTACTTGGTGAAGAGTTTTCATTGATCTCTACTTGTTCTTTCCCACACATCTTTGTTCCTTTATCATGTTTAAGACAATCTATATTGTTTTCATTGATTATATCATGATCTAAACACATTAATCCAGGAGAACGATGTAGCCAGATAATAAGTATTTGGTTTCATTATGTTTAATGGATTTCTTTGATTGTTCATTATCTATGTTGAGTGTTTAATCTAATTTTAATACTTGTGAAAGAATTTTAGCCCTTTCAACATGATTTATGATTTGATTTGAGGTTGAGAAGCGATGATTGAATTAGACCATGATTAAGCACCGAAGATTGTCATGATGATAGAAATATCCATGACGTTATGAGTTTTTTTGATCTTAATGCATTTTAATTAGTTGGGATTTTCACAGTGATGTAGGAAATTAGACAATTGAGATAGGTTGCTTTGACTTGAGAAAAAATAACAATTAATCAAGAGAAACTAATTATCAACATAAGAATAAACATTGATTATTAAACTAAATATGATTTATTAAGTGAAATTGGACACCCCTAGATGTTTTAAATCTTTATCTTTGTTATTGTTTCTAGAATTCACATCATTGGAAAATCCATTAACTTAGATCTTTTCTATTTATATCTTGACATTCAATTATAATAATTCAATCCTTCAAACAAAACTAAACGTTAGAGTAATTTGATATTTGGTGAACTTATTCCATGTGGGAACAATATCTTACTTACTCCTTATTACTTGTTCGCGACATGTGCACTTGCATTGAAGGAAAATTTTGCAACAAGTTTTTAGCACTATTGCCAGGGACTAATGTTGTGCCAATATCAAAATAAATAACTTCAGTTTTGCTTTGAATTTTTTCCTTCTTTGGTTACTCGTTGGAATTCTTGTTTTCTTTTTAAGTTTGTCCATAAGTATATGCAAAGATATGAAACCACTAATTTGCTCTCTTTTGATTCTGAGATAGAACACACTCTTCAAAGAATTAGAAGAGAGAAAAGAGAGGCTATTAATCAACTGCATAACATTATGACTGATCTAGGAGAAGTGAATCAGAATCCTCTGAATCTTTCTTACATGCTAATGCGAGATTATCAATTACCATTAACAACTAATATTAAAATAGTAATCAGGAGGCCAACCAATGCTACCAATCATTTTGGGATAAAGTCAGTGACTTTACAAATGCTTCAAGGAGTTTAGTTCAATGGGTTGCCTACTGAAGATTCGAATGCTCATATTGTCGATTTTTTGGAAATCTGTCACATTGTCAAATACAATGGAGTATCTGATGATGCTATTTGACTTCTACTGTTTCCTTTTTCATTGAAGGATAAGGCAAAAACTTTGCTAACTTCTTTACATGCAAATTCTGTCACTAGTGGAATGATTTGGCTCAAAAATTTATTGCCAAAATTTTTCCCTTAGCGAAAATAGCAAGAATGCGGATGGAAATCAACAATTTCACTCAGCATGATGGTGAAACTCTCTATGAAGCTTGGGAGAGATATAAGGACCTGCTATGAAAGTGTCCACATCATGGGATGCCTAAGTGGTTACAAGTCCAAAACTTCTATAATTGAATGCTTAAAACCACCAGAACCATGATAGACGAATAAGCCAGAGGAATCCTTATGAAGAAATCAGATGAAGATGCATACGATCTATTAGAAGAAATAGCCACACATAATTTTCAATGGCCAACTAAGAGAGCTATGTCAAAGAAGTCAATAGGTGTTTATGGGATTGATCCTATATCACTCCTCAAGTTGCAATACTTACAAAACAAATACAGAAGAACTAGATGGGAGTTAATGCCATTCAATCTCTATCAATATGTTGGGATTTATGTCAAGGCAATCATCCGAGTGAAGAATGTCAAATACGTAATCCTTTTGTATAGCCTAAACTAGAACAAACACATTTTGTTGGCAATTTCAACAGGCAATAAAACAACACATATTCCAATAAATATAACCCATGGTGGAGAAACCATCCAAACTTCACCTAGAGAAATCAATAGAAAAGGGGACTAACATAGCAAGGATTTCCATAGCAAGGATTTTAGCAACAGGGAATTCAATTGCCAAAGCAAGAAAAGAAGGTGGATTGGGAGACTGCAGTAGCCCAATTGGCCAATAATACAAAAAAGTCCATAAAAGATACAAGAGCCAATTTGCAGAACTAGACCACTTAGATTCAGAATTAATTCACACAAATTCAGAATCTTGAAACTCAAGTGGCTTAGATAGCTAATCTACTCAACAATTATCAGCAAGGAAATCTACCTAGTAACACTGAAGTTAATTCACAAGGGCAATGTCAAGGAAGTACATTGCAAAGTGGGAAAGAATTGGAACCCCTATTGAGTAATGAGAAGAGCAAGCCAGAGGGTCAAGAGCAAGTGGAATTCCTTCCTAAGCCACAACCGCTACCTCCTCAACAACCACCTTCCTCAATACCTTTTCCTTAGCAATTAAAGAAAAGTAAACTGGATAAGCAGTTTGCTAAGTTCATGGAAGTCTTCAGAAAGCTTCACATCAATATACCATTTGCCGATGCACTCACACAGAAGCTGAGTTATGTGAAGTTCATGAAGGATATCTTGTCAAACAAGAGGAAGCTAGAAGAATATGAGATGGTCGCTCTCACCAAGGAATGCAGTGCAATTATTCAAAGAAAGCTACCTCCAAAACTTAAAGATTTAGGAAGCTTCAATATTCCTCATGTTATTGGGAATTCTATATTTGAGAAGGTGTTATGTGATCTAAGAGCTAGCATTAATCTTATGCCCTTGTCAATTTATAAAAAATTGGGGCTAGGTGAAGCAAAACCTACAACTATCTCTCTTCAGTTGGCAGACAAATCCATCAAGCATCCAAGAGGCATAGTTGAAGATGTACTTGTCAAGACAGAAAAGTTTATCTTTCCTGTAGATTTTGTTGTGCCAGACATGGAAGAAGATAAAGATGTACGTATTCAACATTTTGGGGAGACCGTTCTTGGCTATGGGGAGGGCACTAATTGATGTTCAGAAAGGTGAATTAAAGCTTTAGGTGCAAGACAATGAAGTGATATTCAAGGTGTTCAATGAAATCAAATATCCTGTAGCATGTGATAACTTCTTTTGGATAGACTCATTGGATACCTTAGTATCTAAGCACTTGGCGAATTCAGAAGATCTGCTGGAAGCTAATTCATCCTTCTACTTTTGTTCTTGATGAAGAAGACATTACAAAAATTGTACAATGCCTAGACTCATTTAGTCCAAATGACATAAAATATTTTGAAGATTTGGGACAAAATCTTCTTCCATCTGCTCCTTCAATTGAAAAGCCACCATCTCTTGAGCTCAAACAATTGCCAAACCATTTACAGTATGTCTTCCTTGAAGAATCCTCTTCATTACTAGTGATCACATCTTCCACCCTCTTTGGAGATGAAGAAGATAAGTTACTGTGAGTTCTCAAAAGGTACAAATCAGCTATTGAGTGGTTTATATCAAATTTGAAAGGAATCAATCTCGCTTTATGCATGCATCGGATATTGATGAAGGACAATTGTAAGCCATTAGTGGAAGCCCAAAGAAGAATGAATCCAATAATCAAAAGAGGTGGTTCACAAAGAAGTGCTCAAATGGATCGATGCAGGTGTCATCTATCTTATCTCTGATAGTTCATGGGTCAACCTTGTGTAAGTAGTCTCAAAGAAAGGTGGGATGATTGTGGTGAGAAATGACAACAATGAATTGATCCCCTTTTAGAATTGTTATTGGTTGAAGAATTAGCATTGATTATAGAAAGTTGAATACAACCACAAGAAAGGATCACTTCCCGTTGTCATTCATTGATCAAATGTTGGATCGTCTAGCAGGTTTTGATTACTACTTCTTTCTAAATGGCTATTTTGGATACAATCAAATAGCTATTGCTTAAGAAGACCAGGAGAAGACCACATTCATACATCCATACATTACCTTCGCCTTTAGAGAATGCCTTTTGGTCTATGTAATGCATCGGCCACGTTTCAGAGATGTATGATGGCAATATTTTCTGACATGGTGGAGAAAATCACTGAAGTCTTCATGGATGATTTCTCTGTGTTTGGGAAATCTTTCGATCATTGCCTTCAAAACTTAGAGTTGGTTTTAAGGAAATGTTAAGAAACTAACTTGGTGCTAAACTGGGAAAAATGCCATTTCATGGTGAAGGAAAGCATTGTTCTTGGACATCAAATTTTATGTATGGGAATTGAAGTTGATAGATTCAAGGTGGACAATAGAAAAACTCACACCACTGACCTCTGTCAAGGGAATTCAGAGTTTCCTTGGACATGCGGGATTCTACAGAAGGTTTATTAAGGACTTTTCAAAAATCTCAAGCCACTCTCCAATTTTCTTATGCAAGGTACATCCTTTTGTTTCAATGAAGAGTATGTGAGAGCATTTAACACTCTTAAGGAAAAGCTTGTCTCAACTCCTATTGTAATTGCACAGGAGTGGGATAAACTATTCGAGCTGATGTGTGATGCAAACAATTATGTTGTCGTAGCAGTCATAGGACAATGAAGGAACAAGGTATTTTACATCATCTATTATACTAACAGGACTCTCAATGATGCTCAACTCAATTATGCCACAACAGAGAAAGAGTTGTTGGCAATTGTCTTTGCCTTCAAAAAATTTAGATCCTACCTTATAGTTAATAAGTAATTGTATTCACAGATCATTTTGTAATCAAATATCTTATGGCCAAAAAGGATGCAAAACCAAGAATCATTTGGTGGGTGCTTCTACTCCAAGAATTTGACTTGGAGATCAGAGATAAGAAAGGGACAGAAAATCTTATGGCTAATCACCTCTCAAGACTGGAATTGGAAGAAAATATAGAAATGCAAAAGCCTCCCATTGATGACCAATTCCCAGATGAGCAGCTGTTTGCTACCACTTCAACAAAATCCACTCCATGGTATGTAGACTTTGTAAACTTTTTGGCTGAAAATATCATGCCAACTGATCTATCTCCTTACCAAAAGAAGAAGTTTTATTCTGATGTGAAGCATTATTATTGGGAAGATTCAATCTCTATAACCGTTGTGCTAATTAGATAATAAGGAGATGTGTACCAGAAGAAGAAGTGGAAGATATTCTCAAGCATTGCCATATGCTTAAGTGTGGAGGACATTTTGGAGGAAATAGAACAACTGCAAAAGTTTTGCAACTAGGTTTCTTTTGGCCTACATTGTTTAAGGATGCCCATGCTTTTGTTGTCACATGTGATCAATGCCAAAGAACTGGAAACATATCAAGAAGGAATGAAATGCCTTTGAAAAAAATTTCAGAGGTTGAGCTCTTTGATGTGTGGGGCATCAACTTCATAGGACCACTGCCTTCATCTTACAACCACAAGTACATCCTCTTGGTAGTGAACTATGTGTCAAATTGGGTGGAGGCAGTTGCTACTCACACTAATGATGGAAAGGTAGAATTGAATTTTCTTCAAAAAAATATTTTCACAAGATTCGAAACTCCAAGAGCAGTTATTAGTGATGAAGGGAGTCAGTTTTGCAACAAACAATTTGCTGCTCTTTTGTCCAAGTATGAGGTTAAGCACAAAATAGCATTATCCTATCATCCTCAAACAAATGGGCAAGCTGAGATCTCCAATAGAGAGGTGAAGAAAATTCTTGAGAAGATAGTGCAAAACTCTCGCAAGGACTGGGCTAAGAAGCTGGATGATGCTTTGTGAGCATATCAGACTGCATCCAAAACACCTATAGGCATGTCGCCCTATAGTCTAGTATATGTCAAAGCATGCCATCTTCTAGTGGTGTTGGAACATTGTGCTTATTGGGCAATTAAACAACTAAATATGAGCATGGATGTAGCTAAGGAGACACGACTTCTACAACTCAATGAACTGGATGAATTCCGCAACAAAGTCTATGAGAATGCAAAAATATACAAGGAGCGGACAAAAGCATGGCATGATAAACATATCCAGAGAAAAGAACTTATCCCAGAGCAGAAAGTGTTATTGTTGAATTCTAGGCTTCGTTTGTTCCCTGGAAAACTCAAATCCAAGTGGTCAGGACCTTTCACTTTGACACAAGTTTTTTCATATGGCTTTGTGGAGCTTCATCATGAAGAGAAGGGGACATTCAAGGTCAATGGAAAATGATTGAAGCCATACTATGAGGGTGGTGTTGATCACCTCAAGACAGTCATCAAGCATGAATGATCATAAAGGGAAACAGTCTGGCTGAAGACTATAACTTAAGCGCTTCTTAGGAGGCAACCCAAGTTTCTGAATCCCCTATTTTTTTAGTTTGCATTAGTTTAATTATTATTACATTAGATTAATCCTTAGAAAGTTGTTATTCACATTTGTGGAACTCTGATTCATAATGTTAGCTAGTCCATTTCAAGTTCTAGTCATACTTTAGTTCATGATTATATGCATAAGTTTTAGAAGTTGCATTTATATAATTGTTGATTGCATATTTAGTAGGTTTGACTCATGTAGAATTAGTTTTAGTTAAGCATATAAAACTTTAATTTATATCTTAGAAATTGGTGTCATTAATAATAATATGTTTGTAAACCTAATGTTTAGGGGTGGACACAAGACAAATGGGCATTCTAGCAAGGTTATCGGCATGAAAACTCAATTTAGTGGAGTAGAAGTTCAAGGCTGGAAGAACATCAAGTAAAGGAGTTAATGTCACGACACAGAAAGATAGTGTCGTAGCACTAAATGGACAACAAGGATAATGTCGCAACACAACAACTCAGTGTCACGACATTACCCATCCTATTCACACATACCCCTTTGCCTAACTTAAAACACTTCAATGCCATGACATAAGCCTCATTCAAACACCTCCCCTTTTGTTCCTCTCTTCTTCCCCCTCAAAACCCTAGTCACCCCCAATGTTTCCTCTCTCTAATTCCTTCTTCCCATCTCTTCTGCACACGCATCTCTTCAAATGAACCCATCTTCCCTATTGCTCTTTTCTACACTTCACAAACCCACGACTCCAACATCCTAGTACCCTCAATCAACCTCAAATCAATCCTTCCTATTCCCAACTTGATCCGCAACCCAAACATCAACAACCTAATCCACCCCTAACCAAAAATCTCCATTTTCCATCTATAAGAGTTGGCATCCGAGGTTGGGGAAGAAGGGTATCTTCGAATTAGGTTTGCCAATTTTTCTTCATGTGATTTCTTATATCATTGAAATTCCTGGACATTTTGGTGTGGAAGTAGTTCATTTGGAAGCATTTTCTGGGTGTGAGTTGGAAGTTCCTTACCAATTGTAGCACATGTTTGTGAAAATGCTTGAAACAAAAGGTATCTTGATGTGAAGGGGGTTTGTGGAGAAGTTTACCTGGGGTGGTATATGTACAAGTTTCAGTTGAGAGGTTGATTTTTCAGGGCCATTTCAGTGTTTTGCTTTGGTCTTCAGTGGTGCTAGCTCTCACGGTCTTGTGCCTTGTTTTGTGTTTTGTGCTAGCTCTTGGTGGAGAGTGAAGTAAGTGGCTTGCTATGTTCATCAGTGTCTTGTGTATTGCTATCATATACTTTCTTATTGCAATCAATTACACTCCTATTCATGGCTCCCAAAGGCAAGAAAATAGTAGCTACAGGTCCTTCTAGAAAGAGATAGTATACAGATCCAGAGCCAGCAATCAAGCCCACATTTGTCAGCCTAGCTGCTGAAGCCAAGTATAAAAGCTCTCTTGTGAAGTGGGAGTGTATCCCTGAAAGAGGTATTACTGACCCCATGAAATCAGTTCGAAGATTGATCACAATTAGGCAGTGGGAAGAGTTCGTCAAGCAACCAGAGCCCGCACTTGTTCTAGTAGTCTGTGAATTCTATGCAAATGCTCTCAAACATCGAGGTAAGCGAGCCTTGGTCAGAGGATGGTGGGTTACTTTTGATATAATCACCATAAACTACTTCTATCAGTTGCCTGATATAGAAGAGGATGAGTTCTCACAATTGTAAGAAGAAGGGGTTGACTAGGATGATATCCTCAGTACCCTGAAATATGAGGGAATAGAGTGTATATGATCCAAAGATAAGATCAAGAGTATTCCAAAGTGGGGGCTCCAAAATCTTGGCATGATATGACACTACTTTATTTCTGCTAAACTAATGCCATCTATGCATGTGTTTGGGGTTTCAAGACAGAGGGCATTAGTGAATTATGTTATATAGAGGGGCTATTCTATTGATGTGGGAATGATCATTGAAGCTTCAATCATGAATATGACTAAAATATCAACCCTTACAGGTGGATTCGATCATACCTCTCTAATCTATGCTTTATGTTTACAAGCTAGAGTACCAACTGGAGCTTTTGAAGAGATTTTGCAACCAAAACCTATCATTTCAATGGATCTTGTCAAGACATTCAAAGGTTCGCAGTCAAAGAGTACAAAAGGTCCAAGTACTGCTCAAGCTAGCACTTCATGATAGCGCACCCAACCAATGCCTGTAGAGGCTAGAATGGAGAGTTTTGAGCTATTTACCCAGCTTACTAGGTGGATCGATCAGATGGTTGTATAACATGATATGCAGTACGATCAGTTGATACATTGTTATATAGCACTTGCTTCTGAGTTTCTCACTCGATTAGGGAACCCGATCCAGTTTCCTCCAGCACCCACCTTTCGACCATATCCACCAGCTGATGATGAAGATGAGGTTAAAGCTATTGTAGTTGTAGTCAAAGAGCTAGAGGAGGGTGATTCTGATAATGACACCCAAATGGGAGAGGAAGCTAATAGCGAAGGCGATGAAGAAACCAAATTTGAGGATGCTGCTGATTCTAAGTAGGATCTTTCAGGGAAGTTCATATGCCATTATTCCCTTGCCACATTGAGGACAATGTGTCCTTTTGAGTTTGGGGGAGTTTTGCAAGTTATTTTAAACTTGAATGTGATGTGTTTTACTTTACAACTTTATTTTGTTGTGTTTGAATGCTATCTGTGTTGGTTTATTAACTCAGGTATGTTATTTGTTAATGAAATATGTTTTAGTAAATTGGAGTATAGTTTGTTTTAGTTGTGTGTTTAGCATGTTTTTGTGGTTAGTAATTGTTTTTTTTACGTTTTGAGCATGGATCAGCATATGAGATTGATGATATGAACAACATGGTACAACACAAGCTAGGGGCAGAATATGATAGTAATACAACCCATAAGAAAATGAAAATAAGAAAAGTAACCTCATGGCTATTGTAATCTCTCATAATTCATGAATTTGTGAAGTTGTGTTGAATGTGTTTACTTAAGTTATACAAGTTGATCTGAGTATTAAGGATTTAATTTCGAATGACTATCATTCTTTTTACATACACTAGTAATTAAATGGAGAGTGGATGACATGTAGGTTGGAAATGTAGATATACATGCTATTTTAACAATTTTCTCCCAAGCTATGTTAACTTTCTTGAGGTTTTCAATGAACTTGATCTATGCAGTGTTTGTATTGGTATTGAGTCTTACTCGAGGACGAGCAAAGTAGTAAGTTTGGTGGAGTTTGATAAGTGAATATGATTCACTTATATATTACATTTTCATGCTTTATTTTCATATATTTATGAGTTACTTTCTAATAAATTGATAAATTTATGGTTTTTATATATTTGCAGGCAAAGGAGAATAAAGGAGCAAAGAAAATGAGAAATCATGAAAAGATAAGAAGAGGTAGAAAGGAGGTACAAAAACTTAGGGAAAAAGAAGGCAAAAAGGCAAAAAGAAAATCTAGTGCTTCAAAATAGACAAGCAATGTCGCAATAATGAACAATGAAGAACATGTAAGGCAAGATAAAGGCATAGTGCCACAACATAGGTTTCTAGTGCCTAGGCACTGAAGTGACAAAAGGAACAATGTCGCGACACAGGATGGCCATGTCATGGCACAGTCCCACAATGCATAACCAATGTCGCAATACTATTTGTCTATGTCAAGGCACTGTATGTCTATGTCATGACACTGTTTGTCTATGTCACGAAATTTTATCTCTATGTCGCGACACTATTTGTCTATGTCGCGACACTAGCTTAGGAGGCAAGATCCGAATTTTTTGAAAAATGTTGCAAAAATATAGTTTTTAATTGGGAAACTATAATGAGTAAAGGAGATTTCCCTAGAGAGGCAATTTGGACTTCTTTCAGAAGGTTAGAAGCTAGAAACAAGGAGAGAAGAGGTGGCTACACAGATTGGGAGTGGGATCTTCATGCAAGAGCAGGATAAGATAGAACATTACTTGGTGAATAGTTTTCATTGATCTCTTCTTGCTCTTTCCCACACATCTTTGTTCCTTTATCATGTTTAAGACAATGCGTATTGTTTTCATTGAATATATCATGAGCTAAGAACATTAATCTAGGAGAACAATATAGCTGGATAATAAGTATTTGGTTTCACTATGTTTAATGCATTTCTTTGGTTATTCATTATCTATGTTGAGTGTTTAATCCAATTTTAATGCTTGTAAAGAATTCTAGCCATTTCAACATGATTTGTGATTCTATTTAAGGCTAAGAAGCGATAATTTAATTAGACCATGATTAAGTACCATAAGATTATCATGATGATAGTGATATCCATGAAGCTTATGGAACTTTATGAGTTTCATAATCTTAATGCATCTTAATTAGTTGGGATTTTCACAGAGATGTAGGAAATTAACTAATTGAGATAGATTGTTATTACTTGAGAAACAATAAAAAGTAACTAAGAGAAACTTGTTGTCAACATATAAATAAACAATGATTGATTAAACAGGAGAAACTAAATGGGATTAATTTGGCAAATTTGTAAACTCCTAGATGTCTTAACCATTGATTTCCTCTATTTACCTAGATTCTACACCAATGCCAAAGTCTATTAGTTTAGCTTTATTTTTCTTTCATCTTTCTCCCATAATTTGATTCTTTAAACAAAATTAAGAATTAGAGTAATTTGGTATTTGGTGAACTTAGTCTTCGTGGGAATGATATCTCACTCACACTTTATTACTTGTTTGCGACACGTGCACTTGCATTGAAGAAAATTTCACAATAAGTTTTTGGCACCATTGCTGAGGATATCTTTTGGCAAGGGTTAGTAGCAAAGAATAGTAGAGAGAGGCAGCTACATATGATTTAGGGAGGTGATCTCTCTTACATTGAAGGAAAGCTGTCCAAGGAGCAACAAGAAATAGAGCATTGCTTGAAGAAGAGTTTTTCTTCATCTCTTCTTTTTCTTTATCATTCATTTTCATTGTTTAATCATGTTTAAGATAATATGAATATTTTTTCTTGATTATATTATGAGCTAAACATATTTATCTAGGGGAAAAGATGTAGTCGGATTATGAGTATTTGGTGTTATCCTGTCTTAATGCATTTCAGTGCTTGTTCATTGTGTATGTTGAGTGCTTAATCTAATGCTAATGCTTGTGAAAGGATGCCAGCCCTTGTAACATGATATGTGATTTGATTTGAGGCTAAGAAGCGATAATCGAGTTAGAACATGATTAATTACAATAAGGTTGTCGTGATGAAAAAGATATCCATGGAGCTTATGCAACATTATGAGTTTCTTGATATTAATGCATCTTGATTGGTTTGGGATTTCCACAAAGATGTAAGAAATTACCTAATTGAGATAGATTGTTATTACTTGAGAAAGAATGACAAGTAACTAAGAGAAACTTGTTGTGAACATATAAACAAACATTGATTAATTAAATAAGAGAAACTAAATGGGATTAATCTGACAAATTTGTGAACTCCTAGATGTCTTAACCATTGATTTCCTCTATTTGCCTAGATTCTGCACCAATGCCAAAGTCCATTAGTTTAGCTTTATTTTCTTTCATCTTTCTCCCATAATTTGATTCTTCAAACAAAATTAAAAGTTAGAGTAATTTGGTATTTTGTGAACTTAGTCTTCGTGGGAACGATATCTCATTCACACTTTATTACTTGTTCATGACATGTGCACTTGTGTTGAAGAAAATTTTGCAACACAAAACTTGATGACTTGCACTAGTAAAATAGTACTAATGAACTAATGCAAACTCCCCCTTGAGTAACTTATACAAATAGTTTAAGAAAGTTTGATTCATTGCAGCCCACTATGCTAAGATTGGTCCACATTCAAAAAATTTAAACAGTTTTTAATTCTTGTTCCTCTTCAAATCATTTTACCTCAAATGCAATAAGTCTAAATCTTGTCCTCCTTTTTGTTATAATCAAAAAGGTTTAGGGGAGGAGGGGTTTTCAACAAATTCTATTATGAGGGATTGAACTATTTTCCTCCAACAATGCGTGATCCTAAACTTCATTATCCAAGCTACCCCTATCATGCATAATTTAACAGCTTTATTTCTCACATTCAAACCAAAGTTCATCTAGCTGTTAATAGTAAATTAACTTATAATAACAATTACAGAGGTTCAACTAGGATTGGATTACTTATCCCTACCTTAAACTGTGAAGTTTCCCAAATAGGCTTAACTTATGCCTTGGAACTATAATGCCGTTAAGGTTAATTTCACTTTGGTCCAAGAAATAGATGATTATATGTTTATCTGTTCTTGTATACTTACATACAAGATGGTTTACTTATGAGAGATAAAGTGATGAAGTCCAAAATGATATGCAATGTAATGAGAAGAATTAAGATAAAAAACAATACCTTCACCTATTTAGCTTCCTCAAATAGATTTACGTTTCTGGTTGCCACAATTGAGGAGCTACTTCTTCTCCTATTATGGCTACAATTGGAAAGCAGGTCATACATAAATGAACTTCCTCTTCTTATAAATTTTGTTCTTGTTCTTCACATGTACATTGTTCTACTGAATTTATAATCTTTTTCTTTTTCTTCAATAGACTCCTAATTTTCCTAGAGAGGGTTTTTACAAATTCTACATCATCATCCTTCTCGTCACTACATGAAGATTTTCCACTTCCATGGCTATACACTAACTCCATCTTCTTTCCTTCTTTCTCATTCTTTCATACTTCATGGGCTATCAAGGATCCCATTAGTTCTGCAATTGAGATCTTTTTCAAATCTTTGGCCTTCTTAATGGCTATAACTTTGAGCATCTAATTCATAGTAAGAGACCTTAAATTCTTTTGTACCTTTTGTGAACAAGAAATCTCATAGTTTAAACTTTTTAGGCTGTTAGTGAGTCTTAAGTATTCTAGAAAACATTTTAGATATAGACCCATTCCTAAGCATGCAGAATAGTTCATACCCTTGGACCCCCTCATAAATTGCCTTCAAATGGCTCCAAATTTCTCTAGCAATTTCACATGAGGATATTTTCTCAAATTCAAATAGAGAGAGAGTACAATATAGAGCATTGTTAGCTTTGGCATTCACTTGAACTACTCTAATGTCTTGGTTAGTCTATTTCTCTCCCCTGAAGTGGAGAGCACCATTCCTTCTCCTATCTTCCATAACTTATAACTATTGGCAATTAAAAAATTCTTCATCCTCATTTTTCAATAACTATAATAATCCCCATAAAAATATGAAGGTCTAATGGTCAATTGACCCTCCTTGATTCCACCAAAACTATTTGCCATAGGGATCACACTGAGGTAGAGATAAAGATATGAATCCCAACTTTAGTGTCCTGCTTTGATACCAATTGTTGGCCCAAAAACGCAGGGTGTATGGCAAAGCTGGAATCCAAATATTGTAAGGAAAATAAATGGTTGTGCAAGTGCATAAATAAAGGAAACACACAAGCACACAACAATAAAGACACAAGGGTTATGGCGGTTTGGGCCCCCTTGGCACCTACTTCACTCTCCATGGTTTCCCCACCCTTGGGTTCCACTATCCACTATGGAAACAAAACCTGGTTTTCCCAAGAGCTCACTAGAAACTCTACAACTATTGGTTTTCATGAGGTCACTCACAACTTATACAATGATAGCTTTCCCGAGCTCACCTACAACTCATATAATAATGGTTTTCCCGAGCTCACCACCAACTTATACAATATGGTTCCCAAGAGCAAATAAGCAACTCCCCACTGGTTTTACACACTAACCAGAAACTCTAACAAATACAAACATGTACAATGAAATGCCTCTAATCTAGGCTAAAGGGTACATGCAGTTAAAGAATAAATATGTATGATAAAATGATAAGCACTCTATAGTTCATTCTCCTTTGAAGTGGTATTGATGTGGCCTTGAAGGTCTTTGATGGTAGCACCTTGGAGTGAATACACTTGGGAAACTTGAATGAGTTTCTTGTTGTTTGATTCTTGTTTAGCTTATGAAAGCCTCAAGCATCATGTTTCTCTTTAATGGATTTTCTATTTATACATTTTGAAGACCCTTAGGACCATTTGGAAGAAGATGATTTGAATATAGCTGTTACGATGCCACTTGAATTTCCAAATGTTTAAAGCTACAATAATTTATTGTAGTAGTTTCACTATAGTAGTTGCTGTAACAGATCACTGTAGCAATCATGAAAATAGTGTCCAAAGTTAATTTTTCGATGAAACCATTTATCCAAAAATTACTATAGCAGTCACTATAATGCTTGTGAAGATAGTGTCCGAAGTTAATTTTTGGACTCTCTCTTTGTCCAAAGATCACTTTACCAGTTACTGTAGTAGTTATGAATAGCCTTGTCCAAAGTTAAGTTTCAGACTATCTGTCTATCCAAAATTAGTTCCGCTTTGTCCGAAATGGCTTGTTTATTGTTTGTTTGAAACATGAAACATGTCTTTTCTTCCCTTCTTTTCTTCCTCTCTTTTATAAGATCTTAACAAAACATCATTAGCTAAATTCAAGTCATAAATAAGTTTTACAAATCATCAAAACCAAGCCCTTTTAATCAACATATATTAGAGGCAATTCTTTGCTTTGGCATCAAATTCTACTATTGAATGTCTTTTGGGGTATACTTATCGTTAGTATTGAAGACTACCTTTCCATTCTTGATAATTAGCCATTATTGGTAATTTATGGCAATCATGAAGTTTTACATGTGCATCTTCCTGCACCCATAGTTGATTCCATAAAAAAGTGGGGGTCTGGAGGTATATTGTCCCTCTTTTGAAGTATTGTGGAAGTAGCTGGCCATTAGGGATCACTTCATGAGTTGTGTATACCGATATTTAAGAGTAACAAGTGAAGCCTACTTTGATACCAATTCTTGGTCCCTTGCAGATGGTAGCTCAAGAGAGGGTTGGGGGGGGCGTGGATTGAGCTTGTAAATTTTTTTGGCCAAGTTCAAATAATGGTGCTAAAATAAAATTACATGGATCACAAGCATAGTAAGACAAGATTTTTATAGTGGTTCATCCCTTTTTGGGTTCCTACTTCACTTCTTTGAGTCAGTCTCTTTACTGCACTCAGATTCCAATGATACTTTGATTAGCACTCTGATCAAAAAAATACATTTGTTGGTTTTCCTAAGCTCACCAAATAACTCTTACAGACCCAGTAAGTCTTTCCTACTTGCTATAACAAACAAACATATATTGCAAGCCCCTTGCTTATTGAAATGTAAACAATTACAAGTTCGTACAAGAGTGAATGCCTCTTACTTAGGCAGACTACACAAATTTAATGCAAAACTATAAATGTTATAACACTAAAATACAAAAGTTTCAAACTCCTAGAAAGTTATTGAAGTATTGACATTGAATGCTGAAATAGAGTTGTGCATAAGTAGAGTTGAAATCTTGGAAGAAAACTAAATGCTTGAGTAAACGCTCATTTTAATCTCTCAACAACTTAGACGTATAGTTTCTAGTGATTTGAATCTTCTATTTATATTGCTAGAAGTGTACTTAGCTATTGATGAGAATGCAAAATGTCATATTTTATTCTCCTAATACTTCATCTTTTGCACCTAATACTTCATCTTTTGCACCT
>JAYJMB010035249.1:22294-32576 GCA_036873735.1 Pouteria campechiana
CTTGCAGATTATAGTCTTGTAAGTGAGAGTAGGGATAAAAAGAATGCATGAGTGTAAAGCATTGTGTGTAAGCCTCTATGTAACCCTTGTGTGATCACAGTAGATTTGTTCTCTCTTGCTGTTTCTTCTTTCTGTGTTGAAAAGTTTTTCAGGAAAATCATCGATACTTTCTAACCCAATATATTGCACACTGTAGCACACCGGGAAAGTGAAAGAGCCCCACCAGATAAATATCAGCCTACATCTACTATGGGCCACATGGGATGGCAATCTAAAAATTCAAGAAACACTATGGGAAGAAGCAAGGTAGTGATGAATGGTATCTTACCATGCGAAGATGGATTTTGGATCAAGTAAAGAAGGCCAGCGTAAGTGTCAACGAAAGAATATGAGAAGTCCTCCAACTCAGATTTCATGCATTTCAATAGTGTTTTAACGCCATCATTGAAACTAGAACACCAGTAATTAATTTCCTCCATGCAGCCACCAGTTTTGTTCTGATTCCTCAGTAATGGACAGCATCCGATCGAACCAGCCCCTGCGAAAACCACCTTTCGGGCCCCCAGATTGTACATCCTCTGTCATTGAAATAAACATCACAATCAGGAAATGACGAAGATACATTTATGTAATTAAAAATGTGATTAAAGATTATTACATACAATATGAAAGTGCTTGGCTTATCATAGGCTTATCTGATTTGGGATGATGGGCAGTTGATAATTGGGTGGTAATCTCACCTTTAATTGGCCTTTTATTGTGTCAAAAAGGAGCTCCATGAACTGCTGAGGAGTCTGCTTGGAATTTTCAGTGGAGTCCTGATCGAAGTGGCCCACTATGTCATTCTGTCCGATCACGAACAGAAAAATGGATTTCGATAGGTGTTTTTGCGTTTCAGCGGTTCCGATCAGCTTGATTAAGTCCGCATACACTTCCGAGTAGTAATCTATTTGGTAGTTAAGTGGGATAGATCGACCCTGAAAAAATCATTTTTCCTTTTTAAGAAAGGGAGCGAGAATAAGAGCAATGCTGTGGAACATATGATCAAGATATGCTGTGTTCGGTTGGTGTAATAGGGTGTGCAATCCAACCATACATACTAAATATCCTTTATTACATTATACTCTACTTTTTATGCAAACCAAATAACACTTAGTGCAACTTATACTAATTTTTTAATCATTATTTAATTTTTTAAATCATTTAAGGTGCATTTGAATGGATGGAAAAGGATGCATATTACTGTAGAAGAGAGTTTATCATAGAAAAGCCAAAATAGTATAATGAGAAAAATAATAGTTAGGTGTTTGTTTGAAATTTGATGAATTATTGAAAAATAAGAGCGAATAATTAAAAAATAAAGAATACATAGGAATAAATTATTTAAAAAATAAAAATAATAATTAAAAATGTAGATAATAATTCAAAAAAAAAAGAATATATGATGCAACAGGTATTACTATGTTTGGTTGTTAACCAATGACTATGTAGCTTACTACATTGTCATCCAAAACACTCTTATGCTGATAGTTGGTGTGTATGATGAGAAAAATTATAGTTGGTGTGTAGTTGAAATTCGATGAATCATAGAAAAAATAAGGGTGAATGATTTAAAAATAGAGAATATAAGGATGGATAATTTTAAAAAATAATAATTAAAAGTATGAATAATAATTGAAAAAAAAGAAGAATATATGATGTAATAGGTATTGCTTTGTTGGGTTGTTAACCAGTGACCATGTAGTTAGTGACTATGTAGCTTCGAACATCATCATTCAAGACACTCTTATGTATATATAATCTTTACTTTTTATTCATTTATTCCTTTTCAATCATTTATCTACTTTTTAAAATATATACTTTATAATAATCTATTCATGTTATTATTTTATTTTATTTTCCAAAAAAATATCCATTGCACTATGTACCCAAATACACACATTCTACGCCTAACCAAACACACCCTGGGCGGTAACAAATAAAGAGCCATGGGATGGAAATTATGAGGCTTCTGATGAGATTGTACATACAAATGGTGAGGTGTCATCCAAGACTCCTGCTCCTCCGGAAGCGAAGCTTACCCCAGCCATGGATGCTTTCCCACGGTCGTTGACGGTTGCGATTGAAAGATATGGTGGAGGAGAGGCGAGGCACAACATCTCAGCTGCATCATTTTCGTTAGTAGCATAATATTCAAGTATGCGCTTGGATAGAATTAAACGAACATGAAAATCCAATGCCAACGTAAATAGTAAATCTAGGTGACATTCATCTTTTCCATCCTTTCCTAATTACTTTACAATTTTTACTATTTATATTTTTATTATCATTTTTTATCTATTTTATCTTTAGTCCGTAAAAATTAGATGGAGATTTTAAATAAAAGGAAAAGAGTAACGTTTAAAATTATGGGAAAAACAATAGGATGCATTGAAGTGAATAAATTCTACACCAAGAAAGGCAAAAAGAAAGATTTTTTTACTCTATTGGATTGGGAATGAGAAATTATTTTCTACAATGTCAACTGTCTTAATAATTCTTCTTTTTTCCATTATTATTAACATTTTCTACTTTAAAGTCTTATCTCTTTTCTCTTTATCAGCTGCCATTATTTCCTGTGTTGCTGAAATCATTTCCCTTTCTACTACTTTCTTTCATTTCTTTCTCTCGCAAACAAATTACCAAGAATATCAGCAGCATTTTTGCCGTTGCTGAATCTTCCGGTGGGTATGCCTCCTGGGTAGTCGATACCATTGTGTGGAAAGTCGGCTCTAGCAAAGGTCTTCAGATAATTGTTATTTCCCACGTCAACAATCGAGTCTCCAAAGATAAAGATGGCTGGAACCTTCTGAGCTTCTGAACCAGAGAAGCAGTAGAAGATTAGGATGGAGAAGAAGATGACGAGAGAAACACGCAATCTGAAAGCCATGAAAGTGAGAAGAAGTGAAGAGTAGAAGGATCTCTCTGTCTGTCTCTCTGTCGGTCCCTCTCCCTCTCTTCCCACCCCCGATTGTAAGAAGAACAATGTGGGTAATGGGTTTCAAAGTGAGGATTAAAAGAGGGCGTTGAAGAATTATAGATTTGGCGCCTTCCACACCTGTGAAACCCTGTGATCAACCGACGGACTTTGTGCCTAAAATTTCACGTCCAATTTGGCATGCGCAGCGGAAAAGTTAAAGTCTACAGCTCCTCGATCAAACCGAAGCACAGAACAAAACAATAAGGTCCAAGGGGGAGGAGATATTATTTCACATGGGTTTCCGCGATTAGTTGAGGTTGAAATAGTCAATGCTTCAAATCAAAGTAATTGGCAATTGCTGATTCTTTGAATCTATAAGACCCTTAGTAAGAACAGCTAAGACAGCCTTTTCGTATTAAATAGTATCAGAGTAAAAGTGCTCCATCTGAAAGAACAATTATGAACGGTAATTATTACAATCAAAGATCACGAGTGGGTACCTACTCAGAGACGCACTAGTCACTGGATGATTGGAATCGCGGCCGACTCAAACAGCCCGCAAATTTTTGGTAACGCGAGTGGAGGAGATGTCTTGGCTTCTGGCATTTTTTGGACAACACCAAGTTTGCAGCTAGCTAGAAGACTCAAAATTTCAACATCTCGTCTCTTGCTCTTGTTGATTTTTCCTCCCTCCATTTCTTCCCTTTTGTTTTTTGTTGGTAGATGGGAATTTCTACGAGGATAAATTGTCTATGGTGGAGTAGTCTGTCAGCCTAGCCATGGAGGGGTTCAAACACTTCGCCGAATAGATCAAAACGCACAACCTGCTTCTGCATGCAAACATGGTCTTATTAATAACCAGTCGCACCCATCGATGGTCACCAAAAATTTTGGACGGATAAGAAAAACTTCTATTGATTTCCAAGCTCTCCACCATGTTAATAAAATTTTTAGAGTTCATCCCAACCAACTTTTGGGTCAATATTCATTTGGGAGAGATGGGATGGTAGTATGAAGAATCATGCATAACTAAGAATGGAACGAGCCTAATAAGTGCGGAGATTGGATAACTTTTTCGCCCAAACCCAATAAAATGCTCGCTAGCCGCAAGTAGCACAATTGCATTCTCGGTTTTTCTCAGGTCTACACTGCTCACAGCAATGGCCAAACTACACTTCAGACACAAAACTCAAGCTTCAATTGGATACAGCGTAAGACCAGAACTAGCTAAAATTTAAAGCATGTTGCACAACAGAAACCCACGACGAACTGAATCTCAAATAAATTATAGAAACGCTTGCTTAAGAGTCATGCCTAAAATGGAGTACAATACAATGCCATGAAATAATGCTTACCTTTGGAAAGGCTAGTAATCAGGGAAGCCAGATTTCGAAATTGATGAAACAAGCCAAAGAAGTAGATGCTCGAGTTGAGCTCTAGCTAGAAGAAAGAAAACAACAGAAGGGTCGTGGAATAGAAGGGGGGCTTATAACCTGTTGTACAAGAATCTGTCACCTTGTTATGACAAATTCCACACTCGATGCATGATCACAGGGGCCGAGTATGACGGCCTGATGCTCGGCCACAGAGAAGAGCATTTCTTGGGATCGGATACTCGTCCCTCCATGAATTTGCTGGGGAGTAGACACGGAGATAGAATTGCTGACCGAGATATTGCCTTGCCCAGTTCTCCGATCTTATGTTCCACATGCCCACATTGTCCAGTGCCATGAAAATAGCAGTCCATGACTTGGGGTACACCTGCATTCAGTAAATTGCAGAACTGCTATAAGAATCATGGCCTTCTTCGGTTGTCGATTTCTACAAGTCAGCAGATGCTGTCGGGAATGAAATGATATGAACCTCAATAACAGTTAAGGCAAACACAGGAGGAAAGAATTTTGATAAGTGTTTCAATCCAGAGTACTTGAATAAAGATAGTGGTATTTACAAGCATCGCTTGAGCTTTATCCCAAGTCCAGCTAGATAGAAGTGAAATTGGGGACTTAAGCAGAGGCCTCAATGAGGAGGCTAAGAAAGTCACAGCTTGCCTATTTACAGATACATGTAATGACATAACATTGCAGTCAAATGCTAGGAAGCCTTCAGAAGCTAAAGTTGGAAGAGACAAAATTGTGCCAAGCTGCAGCAATGATAATTGCTGCTATTAATAGATGCATGAATAAAAAAGGCAGTTGAAACTTGTTCATACCTGAACAGTGCAACGAGCAATTGTGTCTCTTAGGTTGTAACCTAGCCTGCTTTGAGATGACCACTGGCCACCATCCATTCTGATCAATGACCAACAATTCCATTTTAGAAGCTGTATGGACAAAATACACATATCAATCAAACAACATAGTTTTGATTTTGCAGCTTACCCAACAACAAAGAAGGAATAACCATCAATATGCCATGACTGCACAGTGTCTTCAGTATTCTCAAACACGATCTCAACATAATCACGGAAATTGGCTGCCATGACTGATGTCTGGAGGTATCCGCCACCCCAGGTAGGGTTATCAGGAATGCTTCCAAGATTAAAGACACCAGAGATCTTGAAGAAATCTGCCACTTTCAAGGGAGTATCTGCTGGTATGAACGAGACACTGTTGACAGCATATCTCTGTTTGCCATTAATAATGGGGGCTGAGTTGGCAAGCCTAATAGTTCGCACTGGCTTGATTAGTCCATAATGGTAAGAGCCTTGAGGATTGGGTCTTGGTCCACTTGCTGTCAGATTCCACCTATTCCATAGAAGTAAATTAGAAGATCATGAAATGAGTTAGTGTTTGCTACACAGTGGTAAAGACTGCTTTAGCAGAATACAAACATACCAATCACAGAACAAAAAATGACAAAAATTTGTGTTTCCTAATAATCATAAGGAATGGACTGCCAAATTTCAGCCAAATATAACATCAGATAGCATCTCACTTCTGTGAATCAACTGGTTATTTCCACCTTAGCAAACTATTAGCATCTCATCTAGTACTATATTGCTTTACTGAAGCAACATACAACATGGAGTGCATAAGGTAGGCATGGGCTTCGTAAAGGATTGTTTGCAGGGGCCACATTTGGCATTCCATATCTTTTCATTTGAAAGGCTAATTAGCAATCAGCACCATTCTTTGACTAATAACTGCTTGTGCTCCAAACTCCACTCCTCTCAACATCATTTGCTATAGCCCATGCAACAGGGATTCCCAAATTCCACACCATTCAATTTCAATTATATTTTTCCGCGTTGATTCTAATATTTCAAAGTGATTGCATCCATAAAAAAATGACTAATCACTATAACTGTCAATAATGGCCTTCTATCAAAAAATCAGATAAACTCAAAGTGTTTATTGCATTGAGAGAAATACCGGATAGATCTAGCTTGGTTGAGAGACCAATCAATCTGGATAGTGGGCCCTCCTGGTGGTGGACCCACCAGTCCACCAGCAGAATTACTATAACGGAGTATGGCAGTGGTAGTAAGCACAGGAGTTGTGAAGCGTGTGGAGACAACAATATGGTAGGCATTTGCAGGCTGGTCTGCTGTAATGAGGAATGAGTAAGTCTGCCCTAGATGTATGTCTAGGGAGGAGTAGCTGTTTTGTAGTGTGTGAGATCCTTCCACCTCTACCAGCTTCATTATGTGCCCTTGAATTCTGAAGTTGATAGAAGTTGTCAACCCCACATTTGATACCCTGAACCTATAAGTTTTGCCTGCGCAAGGATTTTGTAAGCAACTCTCTAAACTGTAAACAGTAATAAAATCCACGAAAAAAAATTGCATTTTCAGATTTTGAAATTTGAACTGCAATGCTCCTATAGTCTGAAAAGAACAATGAAACAAGTGTTACCTTGGTCAACAGTGAATGTGAAGCCATTTGCCCCCCGGCCATTGATAAGAAGCCCATCAGGGAAGGGGAGATTGTGTCCACTGTCTAATATTGCTTTCAAGGTCTACAACAATGGAAAGGTACTTTCATATCAGCAAGATGTACAGTTTCATAAGAAAAAAGAGATCTAAAATCAAAAGTACTCAGCTCTTGGTTAGAGAGAGAGAGAGAGAGAGAGAGAGAGCAAATTAACCCATTAGAACCTTACATGTCCATCTGCATCATACAATTTAATCCAATCTTTTAAAAGGCAAAGCATGTTGCCAAGATGTGATGATGATGATGATGATGATAGACAACTAAATATGGAAGATTGTGCAGAGAATCATGGTTACAGATGCAATTGTAAACTTCGATTCAGTTTTTAAAATGATTAGAAAGCCATTTACGTGGTATGCAAGAATTTCTAAGAAAATCATTACCAAAAGTAAATTTCAATGAGGCTTCTAGATAGGGAAGGATGAGGAACCAGAGGGAAATCAAAACCCTTTCTCACCTATGCAAAATCTGGTTTTCAAAATTTATAAGCAAAATAGGATTCATATATCCTTCCAGAAACAGCAGGGACGACGTTGTGACGGCAAGGCAGCATTGTAAGTGCAGCTAAAACATGACAATTAAGTGATTAACTATTTTAATTACTCAAGCACTTCTTGTATAACATAGATCAGCAAGTTTTGGATGCTTGGATATGTTGATCAGTGTAAATGTCCACATAAAGCGGAATGTTGACATCCAATACAAACACAAGCATGCATAAGATCAAAAAGGATAGCACATAGTACGCTAAGGAATCAGTGACATAGCATGCTTACAGTGTGGTTGAGCTTGAACCAGTCTCCAGCGAGTATGGTATAGTCGCCAGCAGGAGGGGGAAACGGAACAGGGATCCTTGGACGGCTCAATATCTTTATCCCTCCAAAGCCACCAGCAGCCTTGTGAAAGGCAAGGGAAGGGAAGTAGAAATAGCTTCCAATCTGATCCTTCACCTGCAGCATGTAAGTGAAGTTCCGCCCTGGTGGGATTGGGCAATTTGTGCCATAGACTCCATCCTGCCATGAATTCCTCCGCTGCTGTATGCCGTTCCTGCATCAGAAAAGGCCGTTAACATCTCAGTTCTAGGTGGAGGATCATGAGACCAGTGCAAGAAAATTTGCTAGGAAAGATACTGATCACGCTAGACAGGTAACAGCCCATGTTGAGGTCGTGTGTTGACACTTTCCACATGACTCCAAGATGGCCCCGCTAGGAACACTGCCTTCATGCATGCACCCAATGGACTTAACGGCCCATCTCCGCATTAATCAAACAGTTTGTTGCAGGCAGCCCCATGCGTCCACAATGACTGGATCGCGGCAGTAAAAAGACATCTAGGAAAGGAAAATCGCGAAAAAAGGATTAAAAGGACAAAGCTGTCAAGAAAAAACCTACAATGCGGATACTGGTGGGAGTTTAAAACTTCGGAAGGTAGCAGGAAACCGGTTAGAGCTTCCGCAGGCTAACCATTCTTACATATTACAAGAAAGGAAAGAGTTTCTATATAAACTCTTCGTTCAGACTTATTTTAATATTTTACTTGGATCCTCTTTGTTTTCATGCATTTAACTATGAATACAAACACCATCTTGATTAGAAACTTGGTTCTTTAGTATATCTTTGAAATAATAGTTAAGCTAATAACAATAAAAATAATAGTTGAATTTGATCTAATTTAAATTTCTTACTAAGCCCAAACCAAAAGGTTATATAGAATATTTCAGTGAAAACATTTCACACAAATATCTTCCTTACAAGAAGGTTATAATAAAAGGAATTCAAATAAACATATAAGAACGACATCCGCTGCCCATACACTTGCTTAAAGTGAATATCTTGACGCTCTTTATTTTTTAAAATATTTTTACTACCTTAAGCATCTGGGTAATCTTACGAAAGCAACGTCGGCAATCTTCGATAGCCTTTTTATTTCTTAAAAAAGGCAAAGAGTTCAAAGCGTTCCCCATGGCCCATGCCAATCCATAAAACAGTATCATAGTGTAATCTAGAGAAGCCGAAAAGGGAAAGGTAGAAAATAATAGCATATCACTCCACCGGTGTTGATTTGACATGGATAATTAGAACATCTGAATAGCACCACCCATCGGAATCATACTCCAAAATCCTACCATCGGACGTCGCCCTCTACCCGCATATCACCAACCAACCCAGCATGCCATGTCTGAAAATGGACAAAAGCTGTCCTGGTCCAGAACATGGCCCCGTGACTTTTACAGCACAGACCACGCAAAACAAGGGCAATTCTCAGCCTAGGACTAAACTTCGGTGCAAAAGAGCCCAGACTATCGAACAGCTCAGATAAAAAGAAATTTTCCCTCACCGTAGGTCATGTCACAGCGGATGGGAGGCCACAGCTGCAATGCACTAAAAAAAGATTCTAGATTAAATAAGCGCAATATGGAAAAATCCAAATGAATAATCTTTTGGGTCACATTTGGGCATGGAACTGATTGATCACGGATATGGAACATGAAATCAAAGGAGCCTTCAGGGCATTAGCATACGAATGACTGATGAGCTGACAAGACTAAGCAATAGACATTGATTATGTTTGTAATTTATATTACTGTCAAACAATTTTGTAATTTATATTACTGTCAATCGCGACGTATGGGAAGACATTCCTCCCGGGTGGCTCGTGATCGGGGCCCACCCACGTGCAGCATTAGACTACGCTTTCACCATAAAGAAGCGGGTGGGGTACCAGAACGGAATACGCTGGCTGCAACATGGACAGCGAGAAATAAAACACGGGCCCGCTGACAGGACAGCCCATCGGCTTAACGCAGTCTCGCAGATCGGCTCATGTTGTGCTGCGAGACTTTTTTATTTTTATTTTTTTTTTGTCCGTGACTTCATCCGGTGGGCCTACGAAGATGCACGACTAAGATTAGTTCCACAGCTAATTTTAAATTACTGAGGACAGATGACCAAAGTCTCATGCTGAAAAACCTCAAATCGTCTCAGTAATTTGATGAGAATTTTCGAATGGGTATTTCCAAGAGAAACGAGACATTTTCCATCGGGCGGGCCAGACCCGGACGTTTGGTTTCGTAGCCAGAAAGTTGGCCGTCCCTGCCAAGTATTTATTTTATGTGTACGGACTACGGAGAGCCGAACAGTCCATCTTTATGCAGCAATTGCGTGGCTAGATCTCACACGTGTTCCAAATTCACGAAACCCAAGCCTAGACGGAGAGGAGTACTTTAGTGCGAATGTTACTGGGGCCCAGTACACCAACGGTCTGGATTGCCGATAAGTGGGGTCCACTCACCGAAATGGGAGATAAAAGAGGTCCAAAAAAGGCCAAGAATCGCATAACACGAGGAAAAAGAGAGCGGGAAAAGAAAAGGGTAGGAAAGAAAAAATA
>JAYJMB010035260.1:1797-15135 GCA_036873735.1 Pouteria campechiana
TCTCTCTCTCTCTCTCTCCCCTTCTCATCAATATCTAAATCGGTGGGTTGTCTACTTAATTCCCTAGTGATTCTTTCTTTCATTGCTTGTGCATTCTTTTGAAGCTTATACCTTTTTAAAGAGTAGATTTCATCATTTTTTTAACCTTTGGGGTATCTTTCGACAATTCTATAGTACTAGAAGTTCGTGTAAGGTGCTCCTTTAACCTTGTTGTGCCTCTAGACTTCAATTACTTTTTTTTTCCGTCCACAATAATTACATTTGGTTCTAAATGGATGATGCCTTAGGATTGATTTTCATTGATCCCAAGGAATATCCCGAGGCTTCATTGTAGACTTTCTACTCTTTTCCAAACACATATCAGCATTTAAATATTTAAAAAAAAAAGAATTCTCAAGCTGCACATACAACTTCAAAATAATTAGAATACTTAATACATATGACTAAAGGCAATTATAGATAAACACATACCCAATGCAAACTTACAAAACACAATAATCTAATTGTTTTTATCAACTTTTTTTGTTATTTATTTGTCAATAATTAATTATTTAATTATTAAAAATGAGCCTAAAATAAATTAATCAACCCATATCATCTTCTTTCCTCAATTTTTTATCAACAAACACCTAGTGTCTTTTAAGTATTGTTGTAAATGATATCATCACAAATATTTATTTTTATTAATTAATTATAATTAAAAAATAATTATTAAGATTAATTATATTAATTATTTTTGGGTAGATCTATATTATGATTTACCTGTAATATGATTTTGATACATCGATTATCATCATTTTGAGCAAATTTCAATTTAGGAAATTTTCCCAATCACCTCAAATTTTTAAGAACCCTGATCAATCACAAATTAACTGTGCAAATCTGTGTTATATATTCTCCCTATAATCCTAAAGGCAAATTTAGGTTAAATTAAATCTGGTGTTCTTCTCTGAATTAAAAGAAAAGAAATCCAAATACATGCTGAAATCCCTAAAAAAATTCACAAACTGGTAGATTATGTACTACAACATTGATTTTAACTAATTTCGAAAGATAAAAGCATGTTTAGGATGGATTAAATCATGATTTTATAAATTTCTGCGTTTTAATGTAAGAGATGGGATTTCAGTATTTGGAAAGTACTATTTCTTGTGTACTTGTATTAGAGAAATGGTTTTATGGGGGCCAAAAGGGGTTAATGGTGCTAGACACCTGTTTCCCCTAAATGATATTTTCAGTCAATAAATTCAATAAAGTTCTGAGATACTATCAGTATATTAAGATTTTACTAATCATCGGTAATGGGGGGAATGCCTTGAAAATCTCATTTTCTAGCCTGATATATATATATATGTATGTATGTATGTATGCATGTATGTATGTATATCAGACACCACGTAAAAGAATTTTATTCGCAACATTGACACTGTGATCACTTTTAGTGTGGAAGAGCATTGTTTAGTGTGATTTAAAATCTAAATAGAAAAAAAAAAGTAAGAATGAGAAATCCTTGGAACTACACCTAGATTTGGGCATCATACACCAAGGGAATCATTTCTGCAAACTAGGCATGAAGAGAACTTTGGAATTTTACTCACTGTTGTACTAATTAATAACTCTGTTTTTATAACAAAGTTTCATATATTAAAACGCTAATAACTGAAATAAAAAAAAAAATTGTCAGAGTACTAGAACTCTTTTAACTTTTGTATGGGCCATATGTACTGTAAAACCGTCTTGGATTTGCATAATTTTTGGCCCTGTTTAAAGTTTAATCTAATGGGCTATCATATCATGCTATTTTATATTTGTTAAATATTGTTTGTCGTCCAAAAGATGGTCCATAAGAAAGTGGCAACAATACAAATTATAGTCATTCAGTAATTTGTAATCATATGTATTACTAAACTGTGCAAATCCCAGAGGCTATGAATCTTGAGATTGGTCCAAAAGGGCTTCATACCACAAGTTAACCTTTGATTTTGATGAAATTGACCAATCGGACTTTTAATTTGGCTTAAGTGATCAATCTAGATAAATTGAACACTTGGATCATTTGAATCCTTGATTACATGTACACTAGTCCTACTTTTTTCAACCAAAAAAAAAAGGAAATCCAAATACACTAATATGTAAGTCTATTTCATATGTTTGAATCATTGATTAAGGTGGCATGCTGCTTTCCTTGGACTTGTATAACAGGGCACTGTGTGTTACTTCAGATGTATTTTTGATGGACTAATGGTCTATTTGTTGATAAAGAAAATACATCATGTGTGATCCTTGTTTTCCATTCGTTATTGATATCTTGCATGCTAGAGTAAGGGAAGAAGTCATCTGCATGGTTAGTGTAACTGGAATGAGGATGTTAAGATGAACGAATGGCAAGATGCTAGAAAGCATAGAAGTAAAAATGAGAGAACTTGAGGATGTAAATGCTGTATGAAGAGGTAATAAGTAAGGAAGAGTATGTTTTGATGGATTGGCCATGAAAAGATGGGCTGAAGGATGTGTTCAAAGGAGAGGGTGTAAAGAACGTGAATAGATCCAAAGGAATCAAGATGAATGGAATGACCGAGGATATGGTTTTAGTATAAAGCAGAATGGTGCAACCAGATTAATGCTGCCAAATAATGTTAGTTGGGAAAAAGCTCTGATGATGGTGATGATGATTTTCAGCTGTTGTACTTTGGCATTTCTTTTATATTAAATTGGGATGCTGAGCACAATAGTCACATGATTTATTGTCACACGTACTAAACTAAGTATCTGATGTTTTAATGAATTGGCATCCTGTTTTTCACAGGTGAGTGGTGCATGGCTTCTCTACAAGGCTAATTCAGCAGGAGATGGCTTCCTTTTAGCAACAATGAAGGGTTTCACTGTTATTGATGACCGTGAGGGAACTGCACAGGAATTCAGGCTTGCAATCGGAAAGCCAAGGAGTATCTCTTATGGACCCCTTAATGATATGGATGATGATGATGATGGTAACCTCAGTACACATGAAACAAATATAGCAAAGGACTATTCTTTGGAAGCAGTTCCAACAATGCTTATTCTTGATGCCAAATTCAGCCAGGCATCAACTACTATGTCTTTATGTGTCCAAAGGCCACAGATGCTGGTTGCACTTGATTTTTTACTTGCCATCATTGAGTTTTTTGTTCCAGCAGTACGTACTATGCTGTCAACTAATGAAGATGATAATCCATCAGATATACTTGGTGCGATCATTCTTGATCAACCGGTCTATTCTCAGCCAGTTGATGAATTTTCACTTTCACCTCAGAAACCTCTGTTTGCAGACGATGAAAGATTCGAACATTTTGTTTATGATGGGAACGGTGGCAGCTTATTTTTACAGGATAGGAAAGGAAACAATCTCAGCACATCTAGCAGAGAACCCATAATTTTTGTTGGTAATGGAAAGCGACTGCAATTTAAGAATGTCTGCATACAGGTAATGCTTTCTGCTAAACGGACATTCTACCTTTCAAAAATTTCCAGAATTCCTAGGCTTGATGCTTCAAGCCAAATGTCTTGAATGATTGAGGTCGTGTACATTATTTATAACCCCTTCTCCTCTAACTGGAGTATGTATTACACTACACATGCCTTGCTTGCTGTTTGAATCATGACGTGTTATCATGCCATCAATGCCTGTGGTGGCCATTCTATAGCGGCGCCTTCTTTGACTAGACGTGGCCTTTTCTCTACCCTTGAGACAGTGTTTTAGTAGCCTTTACATCAAGTTGTGTCTCAAATGGTTGCACGTCACAAGTTGGACCCAAAGTGTATTTTTGCTTTGATACCTTGATTAATAATCCAAAGGTCTTATACTTTATTTAATGTGTTAAATTGAAGCCGCTAACGCATTGGGGATTAATGACAAGTCTCCAATAATAATCATGCTGTTGAAAATTACCAGTTTCTGATGATACATTTCTTGCTGCAGAATGGGGAATACTTGGATTCTTGTATTTTGCTTGGAGCTAATAGCAGCTACTCAGCGACAAAAGATGATAATGTCTTCTTAGGTAGTGGGGATAAACGTCCTACTCAGGATTCTTTGGTGGAAGTGAGTGCGCATGCACAAGCTACAAGTGCTGAGGTTGATAGGCCAACAGAGTTTATCATTGAGCTGCAGGTCTCATATGAACTTCTGCATTGATTTATGAGATGGTGGAATGGACATTATCACTCATGTTGCTATACTTCTACTCATACTACTATCTTGTGAGCTAAACTTATATTCAATCAAATATTGGTCTTTTGGTGTCTTCCTGTCTCTGTAATTGACCATCAGGCATCACCCACCATTATGGGACCTAGTATAATATATTTATTTCCATGAAAATTTTGCACCATTTTAATGATAGATCACTAAAATAGACTTCAAATATCTGATTCATCAGTCCCATCCATTTAACTGATAGCATAAGAAATTAAATAGTAATGTTATACTTCTTTTGTGGAAATCAATCGTTAAAATGCCATGAATATATACACTTAAGAGTGGTTGCTCCTGCTCCCTATTGTGAACATGCTTTTGTATTATAAACTCTCAGTCCAATGAACATGACATCAATAGAATGATCAATTTAACCTGGACAACTTTTTGCATTCATCTATATTTTGCTTTTCCAGTTGTGCAAGTAGTTTGGGTATCACCTAACTCTTTTCAAGTTATTTGAGTATTTCAGCGCTTAACTGCCATTATGATGATTTCAACAATTATTTTATTTTATTTTATTTATGCATACCATAAATTATTTAGGGCTCAAAGTAAAATGGTTAACTGAAATTTGAAAAAAAAAATCGTTTTGGGCTTTCAAAAATTAAATCAACAAACTGAATTTTTTTTTGTTTGTTCAAGAGATTGTTAACATCTGTCACAGTTCCTTTTTGCAGGGAAATTTATTTACATCAAGCATCATGACTGTCTTTTTAACTTGATTAATTATTTGATTTGTTTACATCTCAATCTTGGAGTACTGAATAAAATTTATTTTTGTTTTTATAATATCTTCTTTTTCAGGCAATTTGTCCAGAGTTGACATTTTACAGCACTTCAAAGAATGTTTATGAGTCAATGATTCTTTCTACCAAGCTTTTGCATGCTCAGTTGGATGCATTCTGCAGGTAATTTTACATGATATTTAATTTGTTTAACTTAGTGTTCATAATTTCGATAAATACTTATTTATTGGTGGCTTTGCAAAAAGATATTATCGAATTTATTTGTAATACATTATTTTGAATATAAATACATATTTAACAAAAATATAGACTAAAAAGCCATCATCGAATAAAGAATCGAAACATATATGATAAATACAAAAGCACAAATAAAAGGGACAATAAAAAAATCTATTACATAATGCAGTTAATCTATGCTAATCAAATCTATTATATATAAAGTGTTGTAAGAAATTAATTTCAAAGGAAATAAACAACAGAAAGTTGGTTGAAAATGGATTTTTGTACCTATGTGATTTTTGGGCATTTGAATAAAAAAAGTCAGATTTAATGCCAAAAATTTGAGTTTTTTAGCTTTGAATTTTCCTATATTGTATGAGAATAGAGGTTTTGAGGAGAGAAAATGAGATTCAAAAGGATAAGAGGCAAGATAGTGACCGAATCGATATTACCTCCCATGCACCCACGATAATATTGATATTTTTTTCCAATAAATTTGATAAAATCGATATTATCTATGATAATATTGATAATATTTCTGATAAAATTGATACTATCGATATTATCTCCAATAATATCGATATTTATGGGAAACCATAGATAATTTCTTTTTCAGTACATTTATCGTATCGATGGGTACTTAAAATGATATTATCGTTGATAATATCGGTTTTAAGAACACTGGAACTTTAACTTAATTTGACAATATTGGTGAATAGAGAATGAGGTAGTGGATGGACATCATAATTTCTTGAGCTGGCATGATATCCCTTTGGTGATCCATTAACCAGAGGAGATATGGATGCTTAGCAGATGACAAACATGCTCCCATCCAGGTCCAATTTCAAGTCTTGGATTCTTGAAGGTGAATGCCTAAAAGGCCTCTACCTTTTGGAAGGATCGTCAGCATGATTTCAAGTTTCATTGTCAAAAACCTTGTGAAGGATAATGCTTGCCTGAAGCTCCTTTGATAGGAAATTAGTTACATGTTTTCCTCCAGTTTAGAATTAGATTCTAAAGGGTGCTATCATGCCCATGGTCAACCTCCTGTCATCTTGCTGATGCTAGGATGTCTGTTTTTCTCTCCAAAGATGATAACAGGAAATCACTGGGTACACCAAGGAAAGCCGTGCATGATAATGAAAATGTCATGAGGACATTGAGGAGATAAGATGATCTTTGATGTTTCTTTTCATGCCGATGCCAGTTATTTTTATCAGCAGAAATAGTAAACTGAGAAATCTTTCAATAAAAAGATTACAACCGAAGCAACAAATGTTTTGAGGGGCTATGGGATCGTTGTGAGTTCTGACTCCATGGTGGGTATGTGGCTTGCTCTTTTCTAGAGCTGTAGTGGCAACTGCTTGAGGTTTATGTCCATTTTGTCACTGGACTGTCAGAGGAAGTAGGCTTTCAGCCTTCTCAAAACTTCCTTTTCTCTTGATTTGTATTCTTCTTGCTTTATCTGCTTCAATATGTTGCTCATATTGTCCTTAAAAAGATTAATGAGAAGATTGGAGTACAGCAGTAAGCTGTCTCCTAGAACTCTTCTGGCTGATTGTTAATGCTTAGTTTGTGTTGTGAATAGTATTATTGCATTTATAACTTCTCATTCAAGCCTTGTAACAAATAATTTTGAAATCAAATTTATCTGCACTCTGACTTGCTCTTATGAAACTTGCAGGCTTGTTTTAAAGGGCGATTCTGTTGAAATGAGTGCCAATGCACTTGGATTGACGGTTGAGAGTAATGGAGTCAAGATTTTAGAGCCTTTTGACACCTGTGTGAAATTTTCGAATGCCTGTGGGAAAACTAATATCCACTTAGCTGTTTCAGATGTATTTATGAATTTCTCCCTCAGCATCCTTAGACTCTTCTTAGCAATTGAAGAAGACATTTTGACATTTTTAAGAATGACATCAAGGAAAGTAACAGTCATTTGCTCCCAGTTTGATAATGTTGGGACAATTCAGAGTATGTATCTGAGTAATTACTTGCAGTTTTTTTAGTGCATATTTGACTAGCAAATTTTACAGTTTTTCTATTTTGATGCATTGGCTTGTTTTAAACTATTTGGCTGGCTATTGCACCTTATAGATTGCCAAAGTGGCCAAACATATGCCTTTTGGAGACCACGTGCACCACCTGGCTTTGCTGTGCTTGGGGATTGCTTGACACCACTGTTAGTATAGTTCTCTTGCAATCTATAGTAAGTTACATTATATAGTTTCTTCCTCAACAAGTTTTAATTTATTATGCTTTGCATGATAGGAATGAAGCGCCTACAAAAGGAGTTGTTGCTGTAAACACCAACTTTGCGAGAGTCAAGAGACCTGTATCTTTCAAGCTAATTTGGCCATCTTCGGTATCTGATGATGTTTTTGAGTCTATTAGTTCCAACAGGAGCACCCATAGGTCAGCAACGAATGAACTTAGTACTGATGAAAGTGGAAAAGATGGTTGCTGCTTCATCTGGTACCCTATAGCACCTCAAGGTTATGTTGCTCTTGGCTGTGTGGTTTCAGAGGGAAGAGAAGAACCGCTTTTATCTTCTGCTTTGTGCATATTGGATTCTTTAGTTTCTCCTTCGGCTCTGAAGGATTGTATTACCCTTAGTGTCATGGAAGTGTATGGAAACTGCAGATCTTTCTTTTTTTTTTTTCCTTTTCTGTTTTTCAATCACTGTTATGGTCTTCTATATATTTGCAACTCACAATTGTTTTGCGTTTCCTAATTCATAGATGTTCTTCAAGAATAGCATTCTGGCGTGTGGACAACTCCATAGGATCTTTCTTGCCGGCTGATCCAATTAGCATGAGTTTAATTGGTAAAGCATATGAGCTTCGTCACATGATTTTTGGGTTTTCAGAAGAGCCTTCTACACCATCAAACAGTTCAAATGTCTTCAAGATTCCAATGGATGATGATCATGGTCATAAATCCGAAGTGTTTGCAGCTGTAAACTCTGTGCCTTTGTTTGAAGCTGTTGCTAGTTTTAAATTAGTATGGTGGAATCAAGGTGCAAATTCTCGGAAAAAGCTGTCAATATGGCGCCCCATAGTTCCAAATGGGATGGTTTTTCTAGGTGATATTGCTGTACAAGGGTAAGTTTCCTAATGCTACTCTAATCCTCTCTCACCTTGCATTTGTTTCTTCCTTTTACAGAGATTTCTAATTGCATTCTAAAATTTCATTTTGAAATTTGAACTGGCATTGGGTTTTCTAGGTATGAGCTTCCAAATACATCAATTGTTCTTCATGATAGTGGAGACGATTCTCTTTTCAAAGCTCCTCAAGATTATCAACTTGCTGGGAGAGTTAAAAAACAGAGAGGAGTTGAAAATATTTCTTTCTGGTTTCCTCAAGCTCCTCCAGGATATGTTTCCTTAGGATGTATTGCATGTAAGGGACCTCCAAAGCAAGCTGACTTCAGTGCATTGAGATGCATACGTAGTGATATGGTCACTGGGCATCAATTTCCTGAACAAAGTATTTGGGATACTTCTGATACCAGGTTTACATCAGAACCATTCAGCATATGGCCAGTTGGTAATGAGGTGGGCACTTTTTTCGTCCGCCGAGGATCCAGAAAACCACCAAAAAGATATGCTCTGAAGCTTGCTGAACCAAGTGCATCAGGTGGCTCAGATGATACAGTTGTTGATGTGGAAGTTAAAACATTCTCCGCAGCAGTATTTGATGATTATGTAGGCTTGGTGAGGACTCTTGAATAAGCTTGAATTCTTATTTTCTGAATGGAGATGGCATCATGGCACATTTCTTTTAGATTTGTAAATTCAATCATAAATTGTTTAATTATATACAAGGAAATGGAAATTATTTTGGTTTATTGTTTCAGTGAGTCTTCTACTTGATTTTGGCAGATGGTCCCATTGTTTAATATCTCTCTGTCGGGGATTGGATTCAGTTTACATGGAAGACCCAATTATTTGAACTCAACTGTGAACTTCGCATTGGCTGCTAGATCATATAATGATAAGTATGATTCCTGGGAGCCCCTCGTGGAGCCAGTGGATGGATTCTTAAGGTGATCTTTTGACAGGGAGCTTTAAGTAGTGATATGTCTGTTGACAATATTTCTTTATGTTGAAGCCCATATCTTGAATTTTTTTGCTGCAGTGTATTCAATGTTTGTCATGCAAGATAGCTTTATAAGAAACTCCCAGTTGTGTGCTTACTGCTTAATAATTCCTCAGAAAGCAGTTGGTTCCTTGGTTTATGCTTTGCTTGTGTTAGTGCAACAGTCCTGTATACAAATTTTTATGATGCCGAATTTGTTGGATTTGACATCTGACATAGAGCTATCATCTACAGGTACCAATATGATCAGAGTGCACCAGGTGCTGCTTCCCAACTGCGTCTGACCTCTCCAAGGGATCTTAATTTGAATATTTCAGCGTCAAATGCAAACATGATTCTTCAAGCATATATGAGCTGGAATAACCTCAGCAATGCCCATGAATCTTACAAACGGAGAGTGAGTTTTGCCTCGTACTGCCCATGGCCTATTTGATAGTCGTGTCATCTTTTCTACATAAATTTTCTCATATTTTATTTACAAAGGGAGACCAATGCTTTCATAGGATAATTGTTTCACGTTTCTTGTTCAAATTCGTGATAAGATTTTATGAGAATAAAGGGATCCAATTGCTCGCAAGTCAAATGCACTACAAATTATGTAATCCATTGAATCAATTCGTGGTAGTACCGTGTAGAAGTAATTATTGAAACGTCTTGGTTTTCCTCAGAAACTGGACTGTCAAATAGGCCTATTAGGATTTTTGGTATCTTAATTCATCCTGAGCAAGACATTTAACTATTAACCTGATAATGGTTTTCCTTGGCCATTATTCTTAAGCACTTAGTCTTTCAACTTTTTCTTTGCTGGATCCAACAGGATGCTATCTCACCCACTGATAATGGAAGATCGGTCATTGATATCCATCACCGGAAGGACTATTACATCATCCCAAAAAACATGCTTGGGAAGGACATATTTATACGAGCCACTGAATTTAGGGGAATTTCGAGGATAATCAGGCTGCCATCTGGTGGTATTAAGCATGTCAAGGTTCCCGTTTTGAAGAATATGCTGGATTCTCACTTGAAAGGACAACTCAGAAAGAGACCTCAGATTATGATCACTGTTGTTATTTCAGATGCTGAGGTTTGTTTGCTTTTGTTGGATGAAGAAATGTTCATCTTCTGTTTGTCAAATTTAGTAAAACATATTTATGGTTTTTTCACTAATATTAAATCCAGTCTATTATGGCTTTTTAGTGTTGATTATTCTCACTTGTTGTTATTTGTTATATGATTTGTGTTTAATGAATGGCCTATAATATTGTCTGATAAAATTTTGTATCTTGCAATTCGTATGAGTTTTGGACTAGAATGACACATTATCATCTAGGGGAGTCACAACGTTATTGTTCCCTGGTCAATGGGTTAAGCTTTCATTGCTGCTAGATGTCCATCTCAAACTCTCTTAAATCCATGACTTTAGTTTTCATTTCTGCTAGTTTATCTTATAATCTGTTGCTTGTTCAAATGAAGACCTTATTTTGTTGACAATGCAGCTACCAAATGTTGAAGGCTTGACTACTCACCAGTATACAACAGCAATCCGCCTTTTCCCAGAGAAGCTCATTTCTAATGAATCATTATTGCAGCAACAAAGTGCACGCACATCGGGTGTCACCTTGGAATCATCATCTTCTAGGCTTGCCTTTGTGAACTGGAGAGAGACATTCTTCTTTAAAATTGATTCTCTGGTATCTTTATTGCAGATTTTTGTCTCCAACATATCTAGTATTGTGCTAGAATGATTGCCACTATGGATACTGTGTTACTTTCCACTTTGTTATACATGCTAATGTATGCCCATAGTGAGATATTGGTAACTATGACAATCTATAATACAAGTTATCCTATTTATTGAAAATCTCTATGTAAAATAAAATCCTAATTCAATTCTACATCAATAAAAACTCTAAATAATAATAAAAATCGTAATCTAATTAATCCATCAAATTGGTCTATGTTTTGATCACTTGATGCACAGGTCAAATCTCAAGTTAAACAATAAAATATCCAAAATCTTAAATAATACCTTCCTAAAAATATGTAAGAATGAATAAACCCTATTTTGTATGATCAATTTTATTGTGTTCTTTTACTTTGGCTTGAGAAAAACTTGCCATTGAGTTGAGATTGTAAGATTCCTCTAATTGCAACACTCATATTAAAGATGGAAATTGGCTCTAGGAGATTCTTTGTCAAAATCTTCGATTCCTAGGAGACATTGTGTAACAATCTTGTAGTTTTCATTATGTAAAAGTAATGTCTCATGAGTCATGACACATCATCTCATATTGGCATGTAAACTATGGATATATTGGGTAAAGGATTAATAGAAACAAGATCATGGACAATTTTAAGTGAGAACTTGTTAGTAGACTGAATGACTAAATGGTTCAAACAAATTTAATACTGAGCAATACAGGTTCTTAAATTCCTAAGTTCTCCCCTACATACAAGTTTCCCAAACTTTGGATAGTTAACCTGGGCCATTTTCAAGTTGACAATCAAAGGGTGCCTCTAAAGTGTTAGTAATTTGATCAATTTTTATCTTTAATAACTTTCTTCTACTTCATTACTTATGGTTAAGGTATGATTAGGAGATTGAGATGCTATATGATTTATATCGTGACAACTAAAATATTGTATCTCGAACCCATTGTGAACTAGATGCAATATTGGTGACATTGCTCTTGCTAATTTTCTAAACAGGGCAACTACTGTCCCTAGACATAATGGTTTAAATTGTGATCATGTACACTCTATGGATCTTTGAGAAGGTGTAGGCCTAGAAATGGATCTCATTGCTTGAAAACTTTCGAGTCCTTAACTCTTTATTATAAGCTTCTTCCATAAATTGTGGTGAACACAAGAGAAGCTTTTTTTGTAACTCTTGTTTAGGTGCATTTATAAATTTAGTGATAGTCAACTATTTTTCTTGATGGATACCACACCTCATAAGTAATTCATCAAAGTTATGGGGGGTAGTCTATCACACCAAATGTTCCTTGCCTTAGATTCTTCTATTGATTTATCAATTGTATTTGTTGAACTTATTTTTCATGTTAGCCTAATTAGTTATAGGTCAAGCTCTTAAATACTTAACATTCTATCAAATACTTGGTGTTTGTGTCTTGCCCAAATCGCTCTTTGAGAATCTTGTTATAAGATCCTGTAAGACAAAAAAAACATCAAAGGGCACCAGGAGTGGTCCTAACGCAGGCACTCTAATGCTCAAGTCAATTTGAGACCGTAGTAGGGATGTAGATGATAAAAGGAGAGTTTGTTTTTTAGAGAGCTCACACCTAATGTATTTATAGTTGAGCATGAAAGATATATGCATGCAAGGATATGCATAATCCCTACATAGATGGGACGAGGATTCCTGTTAGAGGATGATTCCTGAGAAATACGCATCTTAGTTCTTTTAGGGAACAGTTCCAGAGTTTCACGTAACTGCATTGCAATTGGAAGGGGTTTCCCGTTAGAATAGGAATCTGACGTAGCATGGTGTCAGCTGGATAATTAATATCCGGTGTTGGAGTTCCCTGACACCTTGTTAATAAAGTTTTGCCAATCCTACTAACTTTATTTTTGCAAACCAAATATATTGAAGTTCAAACATATTGTACCATTCAAGGATTCATCTATACTTGCTAAACAATCCAAAAATGTATGAGTGTCTAGTTGACTATCATAGTTATAGACAGTAACTTCCATTTCTTTTTTTTTTTTTTTTTTTTCATAACCTCATCATTCCCAAATACATTTCAACGATCATTCAAAAATGTCCCCAAGGGTGTTTCATTAAATAGTGTCTTGGATTCCTATCATATTTTGGTCCATATCTAGTTTGATTTTCAAAAGCATAGTCTTGATATGTTATGTACTCTCTTAAGTTTGGAGGGTTAACAACATTATACCCATGACTTAAGAGTATGACCTATTTGCACTTCTAGAATGTGTGGATGTCCTAGGTTCCCCACTGAAATTTCATTACTGACATTCATATTCTGTTGATGATTTCTATATACT
>JAYJMB010035260.1:24066-34454 GCA_036873735.1 Pouteria campechiana
TGGTTGGCTGGTTATGTGATACTAAACCTTCTCTGACCATACTGACTTGTTGGTAAATTGCCCTATTAAAATTGGTTTTGTTTCACTGTAAACTTCTACTCAAAGCTGTCCATAGCAAACTATTTATAATAAAACTCATAAAAAAGTAAAAATGACAAAAATACCCCCAAAATCATAATCCTCTTATGAGTTTAACTTATTTAGGCTGCAACTTTCCGAAATAGTGTTGGATATGCATAATCTTAGTCCCACTTGAATACTAACCCAGTAAACTATCAAATTGGTCTATTTAAACATCTAATGGGCTTCATTTTATGTCTCAAAAGTTTCCCATGAAGAGAACAATGAAATTACAAGAAAAGTTAACTAAATTTTATAATATAAAGTTATAAACTATCCTAAAATACTTAAACTCTATAGAACTATATTAAAATTATAGAAGAACAAATCAATTAAAGTTGTATTTCTATTTGCTTCACATAGTAGACCATTCATTTGTGTGAAAAAATTATCATTCTGAATTTTTGATTTGTTTGATGAGTGGCAGGACTAAATCCCAATCTTCTTCTGTTTTAGTTCATACTTGTTATCCTGCAATCTGCCTCCCCTCTCTGCCATTTGAAGTTTGCAAATGTCTGTTTTTCTGGTCTTTTTAGGTTAGATTGGAGGATACCGAATGGTGTTCCCCTATAGAGATTGTGACAGAGGACACCATCACACTGGTGTTAAGGAAAAACAATGGTGGCAGAAGATTTTTGAGAGCAGAAATTCGTGGCTATGAGGAGGGATCACGGTTCTTAGTTGTTTTCCGCCTGGGATCAGTGAATGGTCCTATAAGGTAGGTATATCTACTTAATGCATTCATATAAACCTTTCATTCATAGCTAGTGGAAGTTATAAATATATTGCTCCATGCAGTTCCCACTTCCCAGTAGTTATATTAACTATTCATTTGACAGAATTGAGAACAGAACAAATAGTATGATCATCAACCTTCGACAGTCTGGCTTAAGTGATGATGCCTGGCTCCAGCTGCAACCCTTATCGACAACAAATTTTGCTTGGGAGGACCCATATGGGCAGAAAGTTCTAGATGTTAGCATCCACAGCAGTGGCAACTTCTCTTTCCAGAAATTTAGCCTAGAAACTACTGGTGAAGGTTTCACTGATGAATGGGCAAAAGGCATCCATCTTCTTGTTCTAGAAATTGGAGACATTAAGATTGCCCGATTTACTGATGATCGGAAAACATTGGAATTGAGTTCACATGCAAGAGGAGAACTCGTTGCATCCATTGGCAATTGGAGCACCTCTTGCATGCAAAGTAAGATGCAGATGAATACTGCACCGATGGAACTTATAATTGAGTTGGGTGTCTTTGGAATTTCAGTGATAGACCATAGACCAAGAGAGCTATTGTATCTCTACTTGGAAAGAGTAATTGTTTCTTATTCCACTGGTTATGATGGAGGTACTACAAGCAGGTATGAGCATCTCCTTTAATGAATAATAACATCAATGTGGCACAATCTGATTCTGTATTTATTATTTAGTTTTTCATAGGATAAACATCTCTGCATGTTGGGCATTCCTTGTTGATGCAAGAAGACGATGATATTAAACTATTTCATTACACTTTAACTGTTGAAGTTACCTTCCATTTGTGGTTTTTAATTCCAAACAAGTTAATTTGAATTGCTAATTGCACATGCTAACCCAACAATGATCCCCATTTTTGTAAGTGGAACCTAATATTATACTTAAATGTTACTAGATTTCCATTGGTAATGAAGAAACATTAAGAAAAAATCTCTACAGGCATATTCAGTGATGAGAAGGGGTGGTTATCTCTTTTCATTATTTCCTACGCCCATTGATTGATGCGACATTTATCTAAATCTCTTTTCCTTATTCTTCCTACCCCCATTAAATGGTCTGCAGTCATTCTCAATTGAGGAACGAATGATCAGCTGATTACTTGTTTCTTCAAAGCAGATGTTTTTAGCTTTGTGTTCTGATTCTATAACTAACATCCGCATCCTATTTACAGCAACAGGCTTACTGATATTAGAACGCTATTCTATGACCAAAGAATACAAAAAAAAAACTAGCTGGGAGAAAGACCAGGAAAATGCGAGAGCACGGAGGCTTGCCTGGCCCAATGTTTGCTTTTTGCAAAATGTTGGCAATAGTCTCTGATATTATTTTTCAGGGACATCGGGTGTAAACGGTCACCCATGTAAACAAATTTATGAAGCTTTTAGGAGATATAATCGATGGTAGAGAGATCTTCATGATAATTGTATGAATTTATCGCTGATAATTCAACTAATTATCAGAACGAATTTTTCCCAAGTTATTATCATTTTCTCATTAGGGGGTTGGAAACACTCCCTGACACATGAACCACCTTTTTTCCTCTCTTCTTCTTCATTTCTCTTTCTCCCAATTCTGTGAGTGTTAAACACTTCTTTTGTGAAACGGGTCAATAAGATTACATGCATAAAAACACATTATCCAAGGTTAAATCTTTATTTTTTTAGATTTGGCTTTTGGCTGTGAATAGAGGTAACAAAAACCTCAATTTATCTTTTTTCTCTTTTTGTTCTTTTTATTTTTACAAAGAAATTGTTTTCACTACTACTGGATGCAATCTACCTATTATATTGTTGTTTTCTGGATTTGAGCTCAATTTTCAAATTCGGGAAAAGTGTAACCTTTAATGAAAATTCCCAAATCGCATGATATCATGATGGTAGATCTATTAGAAAATATAGATTCAAATTTTCAATTTGTGGGCAATTAGTATTTTTGTGAAATTAGAGGTCATTTGGAAAAATTCCCTAATAGTCTATTGAGCTAACATTTATGATCATTAATGAATGAAAATGATACAATAACTATGTTTTAGTGTGCATCTACATCACAAATGTAGCTTGATTTCATTTATTTCTAATTCATTTTGATTTAGGTGTCACTAAGTCTAATTTGGTGGTTTTACTTTAATCACTTAATGGACCCTAATTAAATTGATAAGATGACTGAATAAATGTTTTGATGTGCGCACCATAAGAAATCAGGTATGTTGTCAATAATAGTCAAGGCTACACATTTTTTTTACGTAATTAAACTCATGATGAGTTGGGCTAATGTAATTTAATTTGGTAAATGCTTAGGGACCCACGGGTAGTTTTTATCTAGTTTTTTATTGAAATGGATTAAATTGATTAATTTTTATTAGAATAATTGTCTAATAAGTTATTAATTAATTATGATGATATTTATTTCATTTGTATACTTCTCTATTATGTATTATATATGTTGGCATTTAAGTTATTTTTCTTCTACACATGTACTTATATTATCTTAACTGATGATGAAGTTTTGTTAAAAATTCTTAAATTTTTCTCTATTTTTAATTGATATATTTGAGCAATAAATTTGGCAATGAAGTTGATAATTATTGGCAATAAAAGTGATTTATTTTTTATTGGGAATAGTGATAAATCCTCAATTAATGATAAAGCATACATTGGCCTAACCAATTATAAATACAAAGATGAAATACACAGATGCTTTCGGCTTGGATAAATTTTTTGTTTTTCTCATGAGGAAATTGTACAGGTGGTTGACTAGTCAATGCTTTGGTTTATTTGCTTTGGGGTATGGATATGGATTTTGTTGGGTGGGATGCACTAAGTTGTTCTGTTTTCTTTCGCCAGGTTCAAACTCAGATTGGGTCTCCTACAGCTTGATAATCAGCTACCATTAACTCCGACGCCTATACTTTTGGCACCTGAGCATATGATTGATTCACATCATCCTGCCATAAAAATGACCATTACAATGAGCAATGAGAATATTGATGGGATTCAGGTGTACCCATATATTTATATCAGGGTAATTCTAAGAGCAAATGAATGTTATTTCTGGGCATTGATATGGGCTCTTGTATACATCCGTAGTCACTCTCTTATCAACAATTGTCTACATGTGATAGGTAACAGAAAAGTGTTGGAGGGTCAGTATACATGAGCCAATTATTTGGGCATTGGTAGATTTCTACAAAAATCTCCAGTTAGATCGCATCCCCCAGAGCTCAACTGTACAAGCTGATCCAGAAATACGAATAGAGTATGAATCTTCTTCTTCATCATCTGTTAAAAAATAAAAAGAAAAAAGAAAAAGAGATGACTCATGTATGCCAATTGAAATTTGTACATGTTTGGAGGTAGATCAATATGTTCTGTTAAATTATGTATTGAAAGGATTTTTGTGAAATTTCTTATGGCAGATAGAGAATTATCTGGACACATTTTCTGTGCTTACATTGATTCATGGATCAATTCATTTCTCTATTTCTAGTTATTTGAAATTCTCTCTTCTTTCTGGTGACTAAATCTTCTGACCTGGATCTTGATGTTGCCTCAAATGAGCTTCTTTCCAAATCTTTCTTAAGTGTTATATCATTTTTTTAAAGACTCTTCTTTTCTTCTCTAATAATAACATCAAAAGAATAGTTAAACAGAAATAGCTAGAATAAATTATGACAATTATAAACGGCTTGTTGGCATGGACATCACTCGTAGGTTGTAATAAATTTGTCAAATTGGTTTTCGACAAAGTTTTTGCAAAGACTGTTTATTACAGGTAAACATAGGGACCATTGTGCATTACTGGGCCATAAAATTTTCAACCACTGTGGTCCCTCTTGCACCTGTTTATTACAGGTAAACATAGGGACCATTGTGCATTACTGGGCCATAAAATTTTCAACCACTGTGGTCCCTCTTGCACCTGTTTTTATGAAATTTTTTGCTCTTTACCTCAATGTTATCCCCCAGTGAAATCTACAGCAAAGATGTCAATGCCTGTGATTTTAAATATCAAAAACCAAGTATCCAGGTAGATTTGTTGAATAAGAAATCTCATCAAACAATTCAGACAATGGTGTGTATGGGGATATAAGATGTTCTATTTTTGTTCAAACTTAGAATCAGTTACAACAAGTGATGCTTCTGAAACTCATTTTCCTGAGTTTTTTCAGCCTGATAGATGTCTCAGAAGTGAAGCTGAAGCTGGAACTAGAGACAGAACCAAGCCAGAGACCTCATGGTGTCCTTGGCATGTGGAGCCCAATCTTATCTGCTTTTGGAAATGCATTCAAAATTCAGGTCAGTCGAAGAATTGTTTACATGTCTCATACATAAGTTTACAATTATGTTTTCTGTGTAGTTCTATTTATTCATGGTACATTCTGATGCACCATTTTCAGGTCCATCTGAGGAAGGTCATGCATAGGAATCGATTCATGAGGAGAAGTGCTGTTGGCCCAGCCATTGTAAATCGAATTTGGAGAGATCTGATCCACAATCCTCTCCACTTAGTATTTGCTGTTGATGTACTTGGAATGACAAGCTCAACTTTAGCTTCTCTCAGTAAAGGATTTGCAGAACTCTCTACCGATGGGCAATTTCTGCAGTTACGCTCAAAGCAGGTAAACCATTTTTTTTCTTGCTGAACCATGTTGCTTCATTCTTGAAAGAGCAACAAGGATAATAATCTGAAGGTAATTTAGGGCTGGTCAAGGAGAATTACTGGTGTAAGTGATGGAATACTTAAAGGAACAGAAGCTCTTGCACAAGGAGTAGCTTTTGGTGTATCTGGGGTTGTAACTAAGCCAGTGGAGAGTGCTAGGCAACACGGCATTGTGGGGCTTGCCCAAGGGATTGGAAGAGCTTTCATAGGTTTCATCGTTCAACCAGTCAGTGGGGCACTGGATTTTTTCTCTTTGACGGTTGATGGCATTGGTGCTAGTTGTTCCAGATGCTTGGAAGTCTTCAGCAACAGGGCTACTTACCACAGGATCCGGAACCCTCGTGCCATTCATGAAGATGGTGTGCTTAGAGAGTATGATGAAAGAGAAGCTGTTGGGCAGGTTTGTGTTTCTTATCTCGTTTGTTATGCTCCTCCAGGTTTCTTTTTTTTTTTTCACTTGATAAACACTTGTTTTTTCACTGCAACCTTTATTTTCTAAAGATTGGATATACGCTCACCATGTTTTCATCTTTGCTTATTTCCCCTCAAGGTTCTCTAAATTTGCATATCGTCTCTTTCATTAATGCTTGCATGGACCTTCTTCCTCTAAGAAAACCATTACCCTTCTTCCTAAAAACAGGAGGATAGGAGGTGGCAGACACTACTAGTAATACTATAAATTGGGGTGCCCAGGATTTAGTCTTTTAAGAATCATTCAAGTTTATCACCCTAATTATCCACACTTCCAGATTCTGGGTTGGCTGCAAGGTACTAGAATGGACCTTGGGATAGCTTCATAGATTAGATAAAACAAAAAACTGATTTCACGTTTTTTACTAACGAAAATTTTAATCATGAAAAGTAAAGTGTGTAAGGCAGGAACAATGATATTAGCCAAAAAAGATGACAAGTTTACAAAAACAGCTGAACAAATTTCGTCAGGGCCGGCCAACCTTGAGTTTTCGGAGCCATACTTTTGTAGGAAAACTGAACAAAAGATTTTAGAATGCTAGAAGGTCATCTTGGTAGTATATTCTACTTCCTATGAGAGCTAAGGTTCTTGCAGAAACATTTACTAATCTACCCACTGTTTGTCTGTTTCAGATGATCCTATTCCTTGCGGAAGCTAGTAGGAATGTTGGATGTGCAGAAATATTCAAAGAGCCTTCAAAATATGCTTTCTCTGATTATTATGAAGAACATTTCATCGTGCCCTACCAGAGAATTGTATTAATAACAAACAAGCGTGTTATGCTGCTGCAGGTGCTGAAAGAATAACTCTTCCAGCCTTTTCATTATTGTTTTTTCTCATATTTTATTATGGAAGCCTACTCCATTCTCTCAATTTTTATTTTATTGTTTGGCCCTGATATGATGGATAACCTTCTTCAATTTTTATTTTAGTGCTTAGCTCCAGATAAGTTGGATAGGAAGCCTTGCAAGATCATGTGGGATGTACCATGGGAAGAACTGATGGCACTGGAACTGGCAAAAGCAGGTTTTCAGAAACCATCTCATTTGATTCTTCATCTCAAGAATTTCAAAAGATCTGAAAGCTTTGTCCAGCTCATCAAATGTAGTGTCGAGGAAGAAGAGGGTGAGCCCCTTGCTGTTAGAATCTGTTCAGTGATGCGCAAGATGTGGAAAGCACATCAGTTTGACATGAAAATCCTTACTTTGAAGGTATCGTACTCATCTTCATGGTTTGTTAAGTCAGAATCAGACAATATGGAACATTCTGTACCAGAGGCAACATAATCCTTCTACATATTTTTTTGAACAGGTTCCTTCCAGCCAGCGGTATGTGCATTTTGCTTGGGATGAATCAAGTAGGGATTCACGAAGCCAAATCAAGCCCATGATTAAGCCGAGAAAATTCTCTTCATTTAGTTCCATCTCTGATGACAAGAGATTTGTAAAACACACTGTCAATTTTCAGAAGATTTGGAGCAGTGAAAGGAATAATGGAAATCGATGTGTGTTGTGCCCAAAACAGGTGCACAGGGAACTAGTTCTCTCTCAGTGATTTATTTTTTCAAGGGTTTTTAGCTGGAAACTTTAGATGTAATGTCAATACTGCTTTTGGATTTATAGGTTGAGGATGAAGGAGGATTATGTACCATCTGGAGACCAATCTGCCCCGACGGGTAATTACTTTCTTCTTTATTTCCTCATTTTAACTGGATAAAATGTTGATCTGTGAGGTATCTGTGTAGCTCTTGCAATCATGCAAAGCATATATTCTAGTGTCTAGTTTTTTAAATCGAATGTCTTAAGATTCTTGTGGTTATCTGGCTCAAGAATTCTTTGGGCAATGAAAATTGTCAATGATAGTGAAGTTGCTGGAGATACCACTTGTGCAGTTGTTTCTCACTTACTGCAGTCTGGTCATACATTTAGCAGAACTTGGTGTGGGTAGTCAATATGTCAGAATGTCAGAAATATATGCACTTTGAAATCCATGATCCAATGCTATTTCATAGATGGTTGAGATCCAGTCAGTCTCCAAATGTTGTTTTATTGAACTATGAAATTTGATGAACTACTTGCAAGAATGTTATGATTGGCAAGAGTGGCAGGAGTAAGTCTCATAGGAGAGGTTGTATGAGATTGCCCTACCTTCTGTGATCTATTTTGACTTGTTGTAGGTATGTCTCCATTGGGGATATTGCTCGTGTAGGTGTCCATCCACCAAATGTTGCTGCTGTCTACCACAATGTCGGTGGAGTTTTTGCAGCTCCTGTGGGTTACGATCTGGTAAAACAACAGATATGCAAATTGACTTACATTGACCCATCTACAAATTTATCTTTCTTCGTGAATTTTTCTTATATAATCTGCAAAATTTCTGACAGTCAAGTTTTCTACAGGTGTGGAGAAACTGTGCAGACGACTATGTTTCACCTGTATCAATTTGGTATCCTCGGCCACCTGAAGGGTTTGTGTCAGTTGGATGTGTTGGAGTGGCTAGTTTTGCAGAGCCGTTGCCTGATTGTGCTTACTGCGTAAATGCAAGGGTTGCAGAGGAGACAATGTTTGAGGATAGGATAGTATGGATTGCACCAGATTCATACCCCTGGGCATGTTACATCTACCAGGTCCAAAGTGAAGCTCTTCATTTCATTGCACTGCGACAGCTAAAGGAGTCGTCTGATTTGAAACCAGTGAGGATTTCTGACCATCGATCTCCAAGAATATCAGAAGCTTGAGGAGAAGAGGACGGCCACCCCGGTGCATCATCATTTCTCCAGATGGAAAAGCTGATGACCTACTTTTTCCTGTCATGCCCATCTTGCAGTTGATTTGTACAGTTTCTTGTATTGAAGTAAATGAGATCGCTAGGAGTAATCCAAGCATCATTTCCACCAAGAAATCTCGCCAGCCGTTTTTTCTTGCAATTCTGCAAGGGGTGACTTGTATGAACACACAAAGAGGAATGATTTGGGGATCTCAATAGATGCATGCACAGCACTGATTGCCACATATACAAGATTGGTCACCTCAAATGTCGAACATGGTTTCATCCATGGAAAACCGAAGAAATGGGACACACCAAAAGTGTGAGGCTAGATGAGCTATGAGAGCTGATCATTTGGAGGATCTTTATCGGGTCATCAGCATCACTATCGCTACCACCATTAGAGTCTGCTCTATTGGGGTTAGTTATATGAATCTTGATAAGGTTTCTGTTGCCCATGTAAAAACATTAATTGGTTTTTTTACTCATTATTAACTAAAGTCGATCCGCCTGTGGCTTGTGGCTGCATTTTTTGTTTTTGTTGCTACTATTTGCCTTCCATATTTGCTCACTAAGCATGATTAGAGCCCATCCTTGATTTCCCGATCACTCTGTACCTAATCACTCTCATCTCTTTGTTAGGTTTATTGAAATTCTGTTGAAACATTAATATCATTTGTAACAATTCCCAAATCAACGCTGCAGGGATAAAATGAGATGTTCACACATACCCGAGATCTCATAGTTTGAACAGTAAACAAGCAATATTCCATCGTTAACAGAAAATAAAGAAATTCATGGTCTTTCATATGTAATATAACAGAAATAAATTAATTTATTTGTTCAAGCAAGTCTAGAATAATCGATTAAAAAAACCCTGATGATTAGGCTTTAAAAAATAATTATCTTGCTGGTAGTTAGCAATCATGGGTAGAGAAAAATATTGGATTGCCTACGTTGATCATAATTCAAGATTTGATGGATTAAGTTAGCGAGAACGCACTTTTATCATCTACTATGCACAGCTTGTGTGCTGAAAAAAAAGAAAGAAAAATCAGATTTCTAGAGTGAATAAGAGCTACAAGATGGTCTGACAAATAGTTTTGTTTCCTCTGAAGTCCAAACTATGATCTGCCATCCATGCTAGCCCTTGGAATTATAATCTAGCAGTGGAAGGGGGCCAAAAGATGGGCAATAGTGATCTAATGGATAAACAAGATTACAAGATATGTATATATCACCCCGCGTCTAAGGAGATACGGAAATGTAGATTGTTTTGGCGCTAAATTTTTTTGTAATCACAAGATCGTGGACTGTGTACAGAAAAAAGATAATTATGTATTTTTTAAGAGAGATTGTTCAACAGATCTTATCATTACAAACCTTGTGAAAATGATGTAGAAAGAATTACGGTGCAGCGATCATTCTCGGTTATCATTTCATTAATCTAGTGAAGATTTAGAAACTCAAATCTTACAAATTTTTCTAGATTAAAATGACCACCACTGGTATAATAATGGCAATATATTGTTGATACAGGAGATAGGCCTGGTACCAAACATAGTCAAGTTGCCAGATGACAAGCAGCCTGGAAATGATCCAGAGATAACAT
>JAYJMB010035271.1:0-14748 GCA_036873735.1 Pouteria campechiana
AAAGATCATTATATCTCTTCTATAATTTTTTCCTTTTAAGTTAAGGGTTTTTCATGTAAATTTTGTACCTCTAACACTACCTTTTAATATATACAATCTCCCATGAAAATTATCAAATACAATATGTCCCATATATCAAAATAATACATTATGATCATATACATCCCATATATCTACAAAACTCATACATATATCAAAACGAAATAACATAACTAACTAAATTGCATCAATCCTCCTTGCCTGAAGCTCCAACCCCAGGTTAGGCTCCCTCAAGTAAACCTGTTGAGATTTTAAAATAAAATAACCTGGGCAAACTTAGTAAGTAGGCAAACGAAAGAAACAGATGACTTAACTTGGTTATATTTTAACCATCACTCATCTGCCTATTGGTTAATCACATCAATCAAAGTGATAGAATTCATACAAAGTTTTATATAAATCACAGACATCGACCAAGTCTGACCAGCAACTAATCCCATAACTATACCCAACCTAATGTTATATCCATAAATCTTAGACTACTACATAGCCCAACACAAGCAACAATTATGCAACATGAATAAGTATTCTTAAATTAGATTATAAAGGAGAATCTAAATACCAAGCTCACTTTAGCCTGAGCCCTCACACCCTGTAAGATTACCACTCACTTTTGCTTAAGAGCGGTAACATATGACTCAAGGCACCCAATGCTAAGCACGAGTAGATCATTGGTCCCATTGAATTGTGGCCTCCACATCTAACAACATGGATCACTAGCCAATGTGTAGTGTCCCATAGGCACGCTAAGCTCCCTTGAAAGCCTCACCAACCTTTGTCTTTCAACTAGCTATGGCCTTGAGAAGCACATGTCCATCATGTTTTCAACAATGTTTAGAAAATCAAATTGGAGGTTGAATCGTTTCAGTGTCCAGTTCTAGTTCAACCGATGGAGCGAACTAGTTTGAATTAGTGACGTCAGCATAATATAATTATGATGCAATAATTATTTTACTTATTTAATCTTTTAAATAAAAATATATTTAAAATTTTAAAAATATAAATTACATAAAATGCATAATAAATAATCTAAGATAAATAAAACTCATCACATATGTATCAAATTAATTAAAATAGCATAATTAAAATGATGAAGTAACAAAAAATTACTAACCTTAATGAATTTAAAACCTTGGCTTAATTAAACACTTCAAAGTCTAATCTTTCCTCGTCCTTTATGTTCATTGACATTCAAAAATTCTATTTTTAAAATTTTTTATTTTAAAAAATAAACTGACGGACCAGTTACTGATTCACATAGTTTGCTAAGGGAACTATTGATCGGCCTCACCTAGACTGGTGCCCTGGTCGGTTCCCAGTTCAACCTGTCGTACCGGCTGGTCTGGTCCAATTTTTGAAATACTGGTTATTGACATATGTATCTTATATCTATGTCACATGCTTGCCCGATCAAATCCTATGTTACTTAGGTCATGTGTATCTCATCACATTTAGCTATTCAGGCTTTATCTCTTAGCCACACAGGCTGGGCAAATTGCCCCATCATCATCACCATGTGCACGTCTCAATCATCCATGTCATCTTGCATAATGCATATCAAATATCATGCTATGTATCATCTATTATCACATGCAGTCCAAGGCTCATCTTATGCATTATCCAACTTTACTAATATACACAACTATTATTTCAACACCGGGATATGTCATGCATACTTTAAACTCACCCAACGAGGTTCACAAATAAGATATATCCATTACTTAGGCATTTCATTAAACACATATGGGAAAAAATTTATAAAACCATAAATTACAAGAGAAAACGTAAGAAAAACATGTAAAGCATGCTCAATATAACAAAGCCCCATTTAAATCATGAAAATAAAGCAAAACCCCCATTCAAATCATCCAAACTAAGAACCCAAGACATAAACCCAAAATAAATTCAAATTGGTTCAAACATCATATATAAGAATCATGTAAATGAGAAAAGAAACATATATGAGTTTACAAAATCATTCTTACTTACCCAATATCTAAGGATTCAAGCTTTTTAAAATTATTGCTTCTCAAAGTATAAAATGGAAGAACTTTTCTTCTAGGGCTTTGATTTATTACATCTTCCCACTTTCAAAAATATTTCAAACTCTAAGCAAAAATGAAGTAGAAATCTCCCCTTTAAGGTTTCTCTTCCTCTATGCCTTCTTTTGGGTTCTCTTTGCCCACCAATGCTGCTTTTGCATGTCAGGGGAGAGAAGATTGAGGTCATAAAAAATGCACCTCTTTATGCATGCCAGACAACCTTGCACTGTTTTGGCCATAAATTTCTTTAAAAAACCCTGATTGAGATGATTGTTGTAGGATTCTTGACTTCAAGATCTAGTTCTTCACAAAATTTTATCTCAAAATTAGAAGCACATAGGGAAAGGCTGAATATTAACGTTGTTGTGTATAACAACCTTGACAGCTTAATACCCCTTTAGTATTTCTACAATATATTTTTATAAAATAGTATTTCTACAACATATTTTTATAAACTAGTATTTCTAAAATATATTTTTATAAAAATTTAGATTAACCTGACATTTGATTCATTAGATTTAAAACTTTAATTACTATCTCTCCACAAAACTTTAGGTCCAAATTCAAAATACACGATGTATGGGATAATTTTAAAGTTATTACTCGCTAACTACTTCTAGACAGCTTTACACCACCTTTGTATTTTCACAATATCTTTCTATAGAAAATTTAGATTGACATAATGTTTAATTATATAAATTCTATATTCCAAGACACTTCCAATGATATATTACATGTCTCCTAACTCATAAAAACAAGGTCAAGATTAATTTTCAAAGTTTTTCATTAAGCATTTGGCCCAACATCCAATCTCTCATAATTTCCTTCTTAATTTAACCCAATATCTTTTAACTCCTAAATTTTCATTCTCAAGACCCTTTTCAAACATTAGTAACAAGTTTTATTTATACAAATCATCATTCCCAGGGTCTCAAATACTCACGACGATGTTAAATTCTCATTTTAACCACTTTAATCTTTTTATAACTAAGATCCCTTCCTAAATCAACACTTGGTTGAAAGTCATTTTATTCATTCCAAATTCTTTCTTAAATACGTCAACCAAGTTTCATATGTTATAAGCTTCATGTTCATGGCTTTAAATCTTAAACTTTATCTTTATTGCACAAGTTCTCTATCTAAGTTCTTTTCTTCGCAATTTTTTTCACATAAAGTGTCATTCCAACTATTCCAACATATCACAATCACCAATCTATTTACATTACACTTGCTTAAATCAAGAAATGGCCTTACAAGTGTGAATAGCTTATTCCATTTAGTTAGCTAAAGTTCAGGTATATAGGTCACTCATAGCCTAATTACAACATACAAGTTTCCATGCGAGTGCATGTAAACTTAAGATATTACACAAAGGTAGTTTAAACTTCAAAACTTTTAGGGTTTACAAGAAGTTCTAACAATATTAGGTGTGTCACAGGCATAAGCCTAATAAAGTGAAGAAAAGGAGGGGGCAATAAGTGAGCAAACTATCATAGGTAAGATGATGCTGTCCTTGCTAATCTTAAAAAAACAAAATGAAATCCACTTTTTTATTCTGAATTCATCTTCTCTCTAAAAAATATTTTAAACATAATTTATTTATTTAATATAAAAAGGCTATTTAAATTAGACATTGAAGTTACGCTAAAGATAACTAATTAGAGGTATTTTTAGAGTTGAATTTATTTTGCAATCATAAGTGACTGATATCATGCTACATGTATATCATCTAGTCATTAAATATGTAGTTTTCTGCTACGTAAAGGAATAAAGAAATTTTTATAACATAAGTGTGTTGTATCATGATATTTGAAGAAATATTTAAGTTCTTCTAATTTTAGTTGGTGTACTTTATATGAATTTCTAATTTAGATGATTCTTGATATTAAAAAAATTATATTTAAAATATTTTGTACGACAAAGATTAACTTAAATGTGAAAAGTAAGACCTACGTTTTCTCCGAGACTCTACACACTTTAATCTAAGACAATTTTCGTCTGTATATGCATGCGCTTACATGTTTAACGTTTTGGCAGGGGGTGCCTAAAAGATGCTGGATTTAAAGATTGTATATCCTGTTGGTCCAGCTCTCTATGTTAATGACGAGTCCTAGACAATAAAATTAGATTGACTACATGAAAAAACCGACAAATGTTACTTGCTGAAAAAACCGACAAATGTTTATGGAATTTATCGATTCTATATGCATTTCAGAGGACAGCCTGATGGATAAGCCAGCGACCATCCAATTGCTTCTTATTGGCCTTTGTCTGATTTAAAGATAGATTAGTTTACAGCTGGAGCCTGTTGATTCAACCTCTCAGTATTCTCTTCTTCCATTAGTTCTTAACCTCCAACAAAACTAGCTAGCACCAACTTTGGTGGCTGCCGCTTCAAGATGAGAAACGATGCATGCTCCTCTAGACAATTTGATTTCGGAGGGGAGGATGATTTATGCAACTTTCTTTTGGAGTTTGAGAGAGAGGAAGAAGAAGAATCAAAAATCTCAAAAGCAATGGATTTCAGTGAAGGTGGTTACTTTCATGAGATGTACTCTGACATGCTTTCAGCTACAATTGGGCTCCAAGAATCCGACAGACGAGATGCAGCTCCAGATTGTCTCCAAAGGCCATCTCTTCCACAGAAACAAGAGCTTCCTCATGGCATCGACACGGGGCTTCCACCATCTTTATTATTGTTGGGTCTTTTTAACAAACACAAAATCAGACACGCTGTTTCAGATGGAAACAAAGCATCGCTCATCTTGTCCACAGAAGAAGTGATAGAAATTGCTGCAGCCCGGTTCATTCTAATCTCAGACCCAAAAGACAAACATCTGTCAATACTGAATCACCCTTTAAGCTCAATACTGTCGCAGCTCCCGCCTGACGCAGTGAATAGCATCGAGCTCATCCTGATTCTGTTGTTTTCTGCTGAGAAGACAAACCAGGGGCAGTACGAGCTAGCACATGCATTGATTGAACAATGCAGAGGCCTGTCTTCAAAAGTTGGCGATCCTGTCCAAAGGTTGGTTCACTACTTCTCCGAAGCATTGCAGGAAAGGATCGAAGGAAAAATGCAGCAATTGTCATCAAAGCAGCCCATGGTGAAGGCCGGATTATCAGGAGATGCCAACGAGGAATTGATGTTGAGCCAACATCCAGGTCTCCTTGCACTACGCCAGATACTCCCCTTCTGTGAAGTCATGCAATTCACAGCAATGCAGGCCATTGCAGAGCATGTGGCTACAGCGACAAGAATCCATTTGATCGACCTTGGAATCATGACTGGCATGAAATGGACAATGCTGATGCAGGCTTTTGCAACAAGGTCAAGATTCCCAGTCAAGCTTTTGAAGCTCAGTGCTGTTGGAACGTCGAGGAAAAAGGTTGAGGAGATTGGAAAACATCTATCCAGCTTTGCCAAGAAACTGAATCTGCCATTTACTTTCAATGCAATAATACTTTCCGACAGGAAAGATCTCAAGGAAGAGAGCTTTGGGTTGAAAGCCGGTGAAGTTGTCGCAATCCACGCCCCTTTCATCCTGAGGAAAATGATAATTAGGCCAGATGGGTTGGAGAAGTTGATGAGATTGGTGAGGAGCCTCAACCCATGTGTAATGACAGTCAGCGAAATCCAAGGAAGCCATAATTCTGCTTCTTTCATCAGACGTTTCACCGACTTGTTGTTCTTCTATGGCACGTGGTTCGACTGCATCAGCATTTGCATGGAGGGAAATGTTCGTGGGAGGATGTCTATTGAATCAGAGCTATTTCGGGGAGGAATTCGGAGCATGATTGCAGCTGAGGAGACTGATAGGATGATCAGGCACGTCCAGATCGATGTGTGGAGATCGTTCTTTGCAAGGTTTGGGTTTGTGGAGGTTGATCTGGGTCAGCGGGCAATGGACCAGGCACAGGTCATCATTAATCAGTTTGCTTTTGGGAGTTGCTGCACACCTGCTATGAATGGGAGAGGCTTTACTATTGGATGGAAGGGGACGCCATTGCACTTTGTTTCTGCTTGGAGATTACAACGTTAGAGAGACCAGCCATTGCTTTCTTCTAGCATTGTTGCATTGTTGTTATTAATTAGAATTTTGATTGCCATATTCAACTGCGGTTTGTGAAAAAAAAAAAAAAAAAAGTAAGAATAGCGAAGGTCTCTTTGTAAACCAATAATGCAACTAATGCACAAATGTAGATGCATTGCATTGTTTCCATGGAATTAAAAGCATTGGATAAAGATGATATTCAAATGAGGTGGGTTCTAAATTATAAATGTATGCTAAAGAAATGACCTAAAGCGTTTTAACTTTTGCTTCATATGTGAATATTTATATATTGACTGACTTCTTGGAAAGGAATAATGCAGAATATGAGTATAATAGGGTGTAGAGTGTAGGAAGTAATGTCATGCAATGAGGATAATATAAAATGAAGAATGTAGTAGATAATTGATATGATACAAGATTTGAGATGGCCCTTAGGGATATATTAAAAGGGATTCCCTGGGACCTAATAGATGGCTTAAACTTTTCATATCACAAATATCCGAAATTGGCAATCATCACTTAGGTCTTAGGTTTAATCCATCGTGGAAGCATTATATAGTGCGAATGGCTTATGGTAGCCCTCTCCCCCTAAGAGCATTGAGCACTACAACAAAAATCAACAAATGCAGGCAATTATATGTACTCATTTTTTATTTTTTGTTGTATATAACATTAAATGAAGCCAACATTAGCTGCATTTAATATTATATAAATCTATTTTAGGTCAGTTACATATAATATTATATGCAAGTTTATTTTTAAAAAAAAATAAATAAATAATTTTTATAACCTTTCAAATAAATTATAAATAACCCCCATATGTATTAATGAAATATAACTTATATATATAGTGGAGCAACCATTTTTTGTTGGTTGCATATAACTAACTATATGCAACTATTTTTTGTTGGCTACATATAATTTATATGTTGCCAGTGAAAAATGGTTATATATGTATGCAGCCAACGAAAAAATGGTTGCATATAGTTATATGCAACCAACACAAAAATGATTACATTAAGTCAAATGCAGTTAACAAAAATAACTGTATTTTGTTATTTGCATCCAACTATATGCAACCAACAAGCAATATTTTTTTTTGCCTCATTTGGCTTAATGCAGCCAAAAACTAATTTTATATAGCCAGAATGTTGGTCGTAATTGGTAAATTTTGTTGTAGTGGAGGTCTTATGTTCAATCTATAGTGGGGACATAATGTAGTGCGAATAGCTTATAATGGCCTCTCAAGAGATGCATAGGTTTGAAAGAAAAGAAAAGGAAAAAGAAGGATCATAAAATTGAAAATAAAAGAGTATTAGTGGAGGGGGTGAGCTTCTCTATAGTGGGACTACTAAGGATGTTCGCCTTTAGGGGTATGTATTAGCACAACCCAACATTTGGGGTAGCCTTTGTGGGGTAGGTTAAAGGGATGCTTTAAGTAGTGGCCCTTAGGAGTTGAACTTCTCCATAATATGATTGTCTAGGATGTCGGCCCTCAGGGTCGTGCATTAATATGACCTAAGATTTGAGATGGCCCTTTAAGGGTAGATTAAAAGAGATTTCTCTTGAATAGTCAATTTGAGTTTTTTGTATAAAAAACAAATAAATAAAAATAATTAAAAATTAAAAAATAAGGTATTAAAAAATGATGATGTAACACCTAGGGGTGTTAATTTGTGGATCATTATTAAAAAATTGATATTTGAGTTTCATGAAATTAGCAAATTGAAATTTTGAGTATATGGATGAGCATTTGTGGAAATTGGGATGACATAGTTTAACTATAAGTGATGTACACGAGAATTTAATGTGATTATATCAATTAGGTACAATAATTATATGATTTAAATTGTAATTGTTGAACTCAAATGTTTCATATTTTGATGATTGATTAATGAAAAAATCATGAATTTAATGCATGAGAAAATACATGAGAAGTTTGAAAAATATCATGACATGATGCATAATTTATGATGAAAATTAATGTGTATATATTTAAATAATTACAAGATTTCAATTTTAATTATGCAATATGTTTTTGTGATCACAATTTATGTGTAAAATTCATGTGAAAATGGTGGAAAAAAATAAAATTAAATAAAAGAGAAATGTAGAAAAATAAAAAGGTCATAAGTGTATATTAAGAAAATACTAAATTTGAAAAAGAGGTCATTTGTTATCAATTTTTTATATAAATAATAGAATAAATTAAACATATTGTCAATATAAAAGTTGTATATTATGAAATTATCTTTCTAATAAATTAAGAATTATATTATTTGGATATCATATAAACAAGTTATGATTAACGCACCAAAGTTGCTCCATATGGGTAAAAAGTACCAAAATACGAAGATCGGTCACTTTATCTAACACTTTGTAACCTACTCCACTAGAGAGAGAGATGATCAATTCACTAGAGATACACCCAAGATGTCTTGTCTTACACATATTTCATAGAATATTTTACACACATATCTCCAAATTAACATACTCTGATAACCCTTTCTTTCTCACCTCTTCAAAAAAAATCCTAGGATCTACATAATTACTTTCATATCTCAACCTTAGAATTCCTACACTAAATTCCTAACTAAAACCCCATCCTAATAGACTTTCCTACATTAACTTTCGTAGGCCCATCTCACATACCCAGGCCTACTAGACTTTATAGAAGATAAAGCACAAAAACCTAACAATTTAATCATCATGTTTAGTATCATTTATTTAATAATAATATTCAAAATTATTTCGATAATTAAAGACCTACGTGGACCTATGCAAGATAAATAATACATATTCTTAGATAATTCTAATTTTGTAGCTCATATGATTCTTTTATTAAAATGAGTTTGTGATCTTAATTAAATATGTTGTGTTAAAGACGATAAATGAATTAAATTTTATTAAATTATCTTTAGATTATCAAAGAAAAAAATTCATAAATTTTTTTTTGTGGAACTAGTTCTAAGGGATCATTCTCCAATTTTTAAGCCCTTAATTTTTTTGAAAAGTTATTTAGATATTCAACGACCTAACTGTTGGGCCATCTAACCCAGCCTAATGAACCGACTATTCAACCTTGGCTAAGATGAAGGGAAAGTAAAGATCAAGGAATGAAGAGGAAAAATTAATGGAAATAAAATCCAACATATAAGTGGGGTGGAGTGAGAAATCGTCGGAATATAATTTCAAAACAATAAAATAACGAACACATAAATGCCCAAGTAACAATTGTTGCATGATAAAATGCTGAAAGATAATTTCAAAACAACAAAAATTGCCAACATATAACTGCTATTTTATGGACCAAGTGGGTAACAAATTGCTTTATGAAATGTAAACCATCTTTGATGCAACGAATTAACTTGATGGTACATACCTTTTTGACGTGTAGGCTAAAAGAATCTTGATGCATTTATTCTACGGGAAAAAGCGATTGTGGATGAAAAAGTGAAGCAGGGAACTGAGATTGTTGGGAGTTTCAAGTAATTAGTGATCCACATCATATTAAGTTTTAACATAAACAGAATTCATGCAATCCACTGCTATTGATATCCAAAGAAGTCAGTGCTCGGCAGATTTTTAGCGACAATGGATCCAAACCCTCTAATAATCAATAAAAGTCCAAATAAATATCTGATTTGAATATTTTTGTAAAGAAAAAAAAATAGAATATTTCAAAGGGTGTTACAAACCCCAAATCGCATTTGAACACCATTTTGCTGCGGGGTTACATAAATGCTCTGTAACCGCTTGCAGTTATACTAACAAGTACGCAAACCGACGCCAGCCAAAGTCCGGTACTCCACTGCGGCGCTCTTTACAGCACTCATCAACGAATAAACAAAAAAAATTCCGCGAGGTAGCGGTTTTTCTCCCCCATCTGACACCCAAGTCCTACTACTCGAGACGGTTTTCATCATATACGCTCGCACTGAAATATGACAACTGGGGCCCAGAAAAAATCATCTACGCCAATAAGTGAATTATTCAACGTTCCAAAAATCTATTTCATCAGTAAAATTACAGATTTACATTCATAATAAATTCTAATTCTTTTTTTTTCAATTCTAAGCGTGCATTTTATTGGACACTTATTGGACAGATCTTAGTAAAAAGCATTTATTTTGAATATAATCTTTAAACGTAGCCACCAAAAAGATGAATAAATTACTGAAATATCCTGCCTAACTTCTTGATTGAACTGGCAAAGTCGCTTTGGAATGGCCATACAATCCGTGCCTTCAGAATCTCACTCGACATCAAAGAATTAGACGGTACAACGAAAGTCTTCGAAACAATACGCACTCACTTAAATTAAAGATATATGTGAATTAAAAATATAACCGTGAATGTTTATAATTGATATAAAAAATAGATATGATTTTTTAAATATTTAAAATTTTTAATATTTTTAACCAATTTATCTTTTTTTACATTTGATTCTAGACCGTTGCTACAATTCTTTTGCATTGTAGGTGTATAATGGATTTCCAAAAATCAAAATACATGATATTTTGTTTTAAAATTCATTTAATCAATCTGTCCTCCCAAATTTGGGGAAAAAAAAGTCAGGATTTTTCACACGTGTCTACACGTGAGAATGAAGGCGTGCGTACTGCGTACGTTACACAAACACGCGGGCTGCCTGTCCTATGCTCTCTCTCTCTCTCTCTCTCTCTCTCTCTCTCTCTCCGTGGAATTGCGTTTGCAAAGAGAGCAGAGATGGTCTCCAAGGCCACGGATTCTTCTTCATCAAAATTCAAGGTTTCCCACTTCTCATCTCTTCGCCTGTTCTTCTCTTGAGTTCAATCCAATCTTTGTTGCATCATCCAGCAATACTAATTCTCCATGCGACATCATTCGTCTCATTTTGTAATGTGATTTGCATGCGGATTGTAATTGTAATTTTTGATCTTTCTTTGTTCTTCTGATCTTATGGATCATTACTTCTTATTTTGAGAACCAAAAATTACAGGTTGCTGTAATTTCCAGAGAACAGATAGTATGCCATGAGGATCTGATTCATGTCTGGACAATTCTTACTGATATGGCTCTGATGAAACCCATTTGAAGATCTGATTGTGATACAGGAAAATTGGATTTGGTGCTTGATTGGAATCGAACCTAATAATGAAGAACAGCATCTGTGTGCTTAATTGGATTGAATTCTGATAGCGTGCTTCTTCTATGAAATCAGAATTTACCTGTGTTGGCGTAGCTCTAGTTCATGGTCTCATCGTCCGGATTGAGAAAACGCTTGTTGGCGTGAATTCGGCGTGAATTATAGTGACCCACAACAGTAACGGACCACTGTGGGGCTACTTCAAGTTTCAGTTGACTAATCAAGAAACTGTTTGGATTATCATTGGGAAGCTCAGCCATACTTTTCTGGAACTGTTCAGCATGTGGGATAGCCTTATGTGGCAACATCTAATTGTCAATAGCAATAACCTTGTGGATTTGTGTCTTGCGCAACCTGGTAAAGAAGAACAGCATGCTCCTTTTATGGAACTTTTTTGATGAACGGGATGTCTCGATATGGGGATAGCCCCACTTCACTAGATCTGCAATTTTTTTAGAAAATGTTGCTAACCCCATTTTCTTTTGTAATTCTTCTTTGAACTGATTAATTGTAGATGTGATTGAGTAATCAAACAAGCGTCAAGAGGCTACATGTGAAGAATTTATATCCAAACACTGCAGAATCTATTTAAGTGTCATAAGTACCAGTGCTTTTCACTCTTCAAGATCAAAACTATGAACTGGTTTATGATGTAGTAATTGTGATAAGTTTTGTATTTTTATAGTGCAAGGAAATGATTCCATTAAACCCATGCTTATTATTGCTTCCTAGAGCATGAAGTTAAGTCTGAGTTAGCATCTGTGTTGATAGCTAAAAATCTAAGTATGATTCAAATGACAGCTTCTCTTACTTATTCAAATCTCATGAGAAGATTGAGAAGGATGGTTTTTCTTATGAATATAATTATGTTTTTGGCCTTTGTTTTTGTTTTTGTTTTTGACTCTTCCACAGAAATCAGGGGGAGACCATGGGACAGTGGCCTCTTGGATGGTGACGTCTAGGATATGTCAGCTGAAGAAGCAAATTCAAACTGATAGAATTGCTTCAATAAAGGTACACACTACTTGGATGTTAAATTTTATGCAATTTTTATTGGTAGCATGACTATATATATGCCAATAGAAAATAGGTTTCAGGCCGTCCCCTATCAACTCCCTCCACCATGTTCATGTGGCTGAAATAGATATTTAAAAATGATGCAAAAATCTTCAAGACTGACATGAACGCTACTGGTCATGGTCCCAACAGATGAACAAGCTGTTATCTCCTTTTGCTGCCTTGTATAAAGAATTTATAAGTCTCAGTTTCTCGGTCGTTATCTTTGAAGCCACTTAACCCTAATCGTTGTTCTCCAACACTCTTGCACATGTGTGCATCTTTGTTGATATGAATAAACCATACCATTCTTCTCTCCATGCTCTCTTTTGTATTTTGAGTTATTGACTATTTCAAAGAAACTCTTCCATCCATGGCATGGCATCTATGTCAAATAAGATGTATTGATATTCATTTGTTGTTTCATGTGCAGGAAAAACTTGAAATGAATGGGAAGAGTTTAAAAGATCACACCTCTGAACTTTTTATGTCTGCAAAAATGAATAGAGATCATTGTTCTGTGGAGAAGGATAAAACCAAAAATATGCTGTCATTTAGAATTGAAAGTGCTCTGTGCAAGATAAATGGATTTGACCCTTGGCTGGGAGACAGAGAAACTATTGCAATTCAGGAAGATGTTTTCTCCTCAAAAGTGTTTGGAAGTAATGGCGGCGGAAATTGTCCTTTTCGCCTAGTAAAGCTTCCTTATGTTGAAAAAATTCCACCATATACGACATGGATATTTTTGAGCAAGTATGGCATTCTAGCTGATAAGCAAATCAGTGGAATCCCCAGAACCTGTTTATTTATAAATCTCATTTTGTTGACTTCCTAAAATATTTGATTTGATTTTCTTATGAGTAATTTTTCATTACATATTCTTTCCATCTATTTGCTAAACCCAGTACCAAGGAAAGGTGACATATAAGATATGTGAAGCAAATTCTCTTAAAAAATGTTAGTTTATTGACATATGTCTCATATATAAACAGGGAGTGGTGTCACTATAAGCCATGTAAGGAAGTGGTACATAAATAATATCTACTTGTGGGCTTTGAAATTTGTAACAGGAAGTCTGCATCATGTAAATGACTTGAATAGTTGATTATGAGAACTAGGAAGGGGAATTTCGACTGCTTTGAAACCTAAAAGATCTCGAATGAGCTTAGTAATAGACATATGTAATTTATGAGTGAGAACCTATTCTATCCATTGGTAAGGATTAAACTAGATGTCGTTTATGCTAGACCTTTCCAATGCTAATGAAAATTTCAAAATGCATATTTCATGTCTGTATAATCTTATAAAAACATTTATCCCTCCATTATTGAACACCATTGAGCCACCATCATCACCTAGTAATGCACATCCTGTACCACAACTACTCATGATTGCTGCTGCATTGGAGATAACATGAAACTGAACTTTTTCTCCTGATCATATCAATTAATGAGAGAATATATGAATGCATATAATATTTAAATTGCATCGTAATATGTGATAGATTTTTTCATTTGTAGGTTGCCTTTTCTGTAGTTATACTATCTACTGGCTATTATTTTGCAGTCTATTGATTTTCAAGATTGTTAGATATGCTTATGTCGACTTAGCTTCTTTTACATAAATGCTTACCTGTTGGATCCTTTCCCATATAATTCCCCATAAAGACTCTGGTCTTGCTTTCCTCAAATCTGCCTTATGCAGCACAGAAACCAAAGAATGACTGATGATCAGTCAGTTCTGGGGAGGAGACAGATTTACTATGATCAGTATGGCAGCGAAGCACTGATTTGTAGTGATAGTGATGGGGAGGTCCCAGAATCAGGAGAAGAGAGGCATGATTTCTCAGAGGGCGAAGATCAAATTTTATGGTAAGTACATATGGTGGGAATACTTTAACTGATAATTGTTCCAGCAACCAGAGCTTGTAGTAGTGTATTTGCAAGATAACACAATGCAGGAGTGTGCAGTGAATTGTCTTTGCTGTGCAATCATTGTTTCTTGTTTCCCCTTTAACAACACAACCTACTGTAATGATTATTAAGTTGCTTGGAAGTTGAAGAATTCATCTTGCTGCAATGAAAATAAGGCATTTCTTGATTGTCTATTTTGCTGGCTTCATTGGTATTTGTCAAACACCATGAGACCCATGTTTGGACAAGCATATGTGGCGCTTTTGATCATTTTGGTCATCAGCACATCCACATACAGTGCTTGTAGTTTTTTATGATGGTGATATCTACGACACAAGTGGCTCACTTGAAGGTGCACTGCAACTTGTGTGAACATGCAGTTTGTCTTTGGCATATATGTAAGTTATTTACATGTGAGCATTGGCACATGTGAGAAGCTTGAATTTTGATATGTGCTAGAAGATGGGCATTTCAGTTGTGGTGCATTGAAATGCATGGCACATGCACTATTGATG
>JAYJMB010035271.1:14848-34448 GCA_036873735.1 Pouteria campechiana
GATGGTGGTCAGCCCAAAGGAGGGTCACACATCTAGTGCGGTTAAGACAGAACAAGATTGGTGATGTGCATGTTGTAGAGGAGAGTGCTAAGATGGAGAAGATCAATGTACAATATTTTATTTTCCCCCAGATGAGGAAGTCTGGGGCGCCTTATAAGAGGCCCTAGTCTCTTGGCCTGTAGGAGCGGGCCATATAGTTATCCTCAGCTGTTTGTTAATAGGCTTTGTGGTCACTATTTGTCTCAATACAAGCTTTGGTGATGCACAATGGCTACTTTGGAACCCTCTCACTTTATTGCAATTGTCATCTCCACCATGATTGTCACAGTTTGGTAGCATATAGATCATTGGCCATGGTACTACCTAGACAAATATGTAAGTGGAACTTTTTGTGTAACTGAGTGACCCATTTTTTACTTTTGTAAGAAGAGGTTGCTAGCCATCATGTTAACAAGTATGCTGATCTTTTCTCCAAGGTGTGATCCTGAAGTATTCTTGAGATATCATATATAGTGCTCAACACTACTGGTATTGGAAGCCCACGCCAAATGATTCATGAGTCAACAGTTTCACAAATCATCTGAATTCATAACAGAACATGGGCACAACAATTTTTAAATGATACTCTATTCATAGTGCTTATTGAAACATATTCTTGTCAATATCGGTTTAATGGTACTGTTTGTGTTAATCCCTGTAGGAAGATCCTTCAGGAACATGGGTTAAATGAGGAAGTCCTGAATACTCTAAGCCAGTTTGTTGATGCAAACTCAGCAGAAATACAGGTAATTGGAATGAGGATGATAAAATGGTGATGCTGTTAGTTGGTTCTTCTTTTTTTCAGAATAGGAATTGTATGCTTCTGTGCTATGTCCTTCTCAACTGGGAATTATATGTGTGTGTGTGTGTGTGTGTTTCAGACTTTGTTTCATATTCTATTTTGTTCCTCAGCAGTTTCTTTTGTGATTCTTTGCACAATTATCTCTCTAAGTCATGTTTGTTTTGAAATTTACATTTGCTCAGCTTTTTCCCTTGTGATTCTGTCCACAAGGGGGCTATCTAACCCATATTTGTTTTGAAATTTTCATTTGCAGGAAAGGTATGATATGCTTAGGGAGAAATATCAAGAGAAAGAGTCCAAAGATTCTGAAGGTTCTGGCGAAATGGGATCTGAGGGGAACATATGTTTAGACAAAAGCCTTAGTGCGGCTTTAGATTCTTTTGATAATCTCTTCTGTCGCCGTTGCTTGGTAATTTCAGTCTCTAGAGTCAGAGTTCTGATCATGCATTTTTCCTAAAGAGACTTTCTCTTTTCACAATAAGCTACAAAGTTCAGTCCATCAGTAACAAGTTTTAGTATTATACAGGTTTTTGACTGTCGTTTGCATGGATGTTCTCAAAATCTTGTTTTCCCAGTAAGCTTATTTATTTATTCATTATTAAACATCAAAGTCCAAATAAGGTTCAGTTTCCTCTGGCTCGAAATGATTTTTTTTCCCCAACAGACTGAGAAGCAACCATTTTCGCTTGAATGTGAAGAGAGTGTTAATCCATGTGGCAAACAGTGCTATCTTTGGGTAAGACTATTATTGGGAACTTGGCTGTTTCATGATTATGTACCTAATTCTTTTTCATGTAATTGAAGTGACTTTGTCATCTTGATGTGTGTTCTCTTGTGTCTATCAGTATGATAATATAAGCAATCGTGAAATTTAATCTTTTCTTATGTCTTGTAGGGAAGGGAAGGTGTTAAAGATGTGCTACATAATAAGTCTCAAACTGGTACAATGCATGAAAAGGATGAAAAGGACTTGAATACCAAAGATGACAGCATAATCCACACAACTTCCGAACTTAGCTGCACTGATGAAAAGCTATCTGAAACTGTTTCTTCACAAGATGCCAATGTGGAAAAAACAGCCGAAATCATTCATGGAAGTCTTGAGGGTGATACTGATGCTCAGGGAGCACAATCAACCGAAATTGTTGGGAAACGCAAGTTCTTAATGCTTAGAAATATGTCCATAGAAGACAATTCCATAGAAGACAATGAACCAGGTGATGAAGATATCCTAGCTTCTGTGGTTAAGAAGCACAAGAAAGTGGTGACATCGTATCATGACGATGATTACATGGTCGAAGACAAAGCAGATAACATAGCCGAAGACAAAGCTGATGATGACATCGAAGCTTTTACAGTTGAGAAGCCACCTGAGTCTGGCAAGCACCAAGTTGAAGTGGCTATTAGTAGGCATGTATGGACCAGAATGGAGAAAGAATTGTACTTGAAGGGTATAGAGATTTTTGGGAGAAACAGGTTTGAGTTTTTTTTTTTTTTCCATTTGTCTTTGTCCATGTCAGATGTGATGATGGATATTTGCTTTATGCTGTCCTTTTGACATTAGCTTGCTTGAAGTTTGAGATGTATATTGCTGAACCTATAAAGAAACAACTACTGTCCAAGAAAGGATACAAGCATACATCCACTTTTGGTGAAACACATCATAGAAGGCCATAAGAAAACAATGGTATAATGTTGTGTAATGGCATTGTAAATTCAGGGTACACAAAGGACCTGCTTTGAGGAATTTTGAACTGAATTATAACTACTGATCCAACATAAACAGAGAAGGGGGAAAGTCAACAAACTTTATGGTGCTGATGGATGGGAGCTGAATTGCACGTTTCTTTGTTGGTTTTATACAGCCTAAGCCTTTATATTTGGGGATTTGTTTGAATAGTGACACACTTTGGTTATGGCCTCACTGGCTGCATTGTTGTTCTTATTTTACTTTGACTTGAAACAAATAATTGAAGTTTTTGAGCTACTTGTTGTTTGCAGTTTGCACTAGCAACAAGCAGCAGTTTCGTTTTTTTACTTCTTGATTTCTCATTGCTGAATTTTCACTTTTCATCCAGTTCTGCAACCTAATACACTCATTAGCTATTAAGCTGTGGATATTTTATTCTGAATTTCAAGTAGGATATTTCTCACTCTGTTTTTTTCTCATTAGCATAATTTAATGTTTTTATCTTTATGTAAGTTGCAGACAGATAGAAAAGCACCCATTCAATTTAATACCTATTTATTGGGGGTTGGGGGAATTGTGATGGGTCTGCTTATATCCACAATCAAGCAATCTTTTGCCCCTGAAAGGACATTGAACCTGTTTGTTTGCTGTGCAGTTGCCTAATAGCTAGGAATTTGCTATCTGGTCTGAAGACTTGTGTAGAGGTAGCCGAATACATGCTTGATGACCAAGCTGCTGTTTCCAACAGATCTGCCACGTCACCAAATTCTCTTTTGGAAGACAATGGAAAGGGAGATCAGGATTACATGGCATGTCTTTGAATATTTTCTTTTCTCTCTCTGGTTATCATTTTTACGTTCTGTGTTGATGAATAGCAAGGAACTGCATTCAATTTTGGCCAGAGAATGGTTGCTAATCCAATGGATATGCATGAGACAACTTATTTCTAAGCTACCAGGGTGACATGGTACAATGGTGCAAGATCTGAACCATCTGATCTATTCAAGTGGGCCATTCTTTCTTCTTCTTCTTCTAGAATAAATTGTCCCTGGTTGTCAGGCTCAAAAATGTTGGCTTATGCATTCACTGTTGGGTATGCAATATTCGTTTTTCTCTAGTTACAAGTCTATACAGTGGCCCACTAAATGGTTGCATGATTGTGACCTCTGACAATTTATATGGCCTGACAAATTCACAAGCCTCTTTGTCGGGGTAGGGACTGCATATTTCTTCTGTTTACTACAGTAACTTGCTAGACTGAACAGTGTTTGCCAATACATTTTTAAGTTACTGTTGCAGATGTCAAGTTACAAGCTTATGGCCATCATCACATCATCATCATCATTATTGAGGATAATGCTTTACCTTGTGGGCAATATAATGTTGTTCTCCTATCAAATTTTTTCTTCTTTTTTCTATTTCAGGAGCAAGAAATACCAAAAAGAACTAGATTTTGGCGCAGAAGGGGCAAAACACGCAAGCTAAAATATACTTGGAAGTCCACTGGACATCCTTCAATTCGCAAAAGAATTGCTGATGGCAAACAACAATCATGTAAGCAATACACACCATGTGGATGCCTGCAAATGTGTGGGAAGCAATGCCCCTGCCTTCATAATGGAACATGCTGTGAGAAGTATTGTGGGTAGGTTGAATTTTGTCATACGATACAAGATGTCACAAATGAACAATTAGATGAAATTCTTTATCTTATAGACATGTTAATAATAGTACTATTTTCCTCTCTAAATTTCAGAGGCATTGCAATTAAGTTGATTTGATGTGATCATTCTTAATTACTTTAATTTCCTGCTTATGATAACCTCTGAAATTCATGACGTCATATTTTATTTCATCATCTTATTTATTTTGTAATTTTAAGGTGCTCAAAGAGCTGCAAAAACCGATTTAGAGGGTGCCATTGTGCCAAGAGTCAATGCAGAAGCCGGCAATGCCCATGCTTTGCAGCTGGACGTGAATGTGATCCAGATGTCTGCAGGAATTGCTGGGTCAGGTAATCTGTTCAATCTTTCTTTATTATTTTCTGAATTGTGCTTTAGTCTGTCCTCTTTGCATTATGCTTTGAGTGCATCTTTAGAACACTGATACCAGGGAATATGACACTGCAGTTCTGAGAACTATGTTTAATCTTTAACAGAAGTTTATACTTTATAGTATTGCATTGCAGTCCTAGAAACTAGGTTGAGTCTTTAGCAGAAGTTTATAGTCTGACATTGCAGTCCTAGAACCTACATTGCATCTTTAACAGAAGTTTATAAAGATATTCTATTTTCATCTTATGTCTTCACCTTTTGCCAAAAGATTTTTGAATTATAGATGTGCCTGTTTCAAAAGATCCCACATAAGCTCATCAAGATAGAGAGATAACCACATTGAAGAACATTTTGACAAGTCTACAGTTGAATGATGTGAAAATGCATTTTACCCTTAGTAAGTTGTACAGAATCAAACTAGGTTGACTTGAGTTGGGCTTAATCAGATTGGGTTGCAGGACTCTGATACTGAATTGTGGCTTGTTAAATTGTGTCATTTGCCAGAGTAAAAATTCAATTATAGTTAGATTCATTTGACTTGAATTGTATTGTGTTTGTTAAATCCATAATCCATCAACATGTTTTTACTCAAGCTTAGTTGTCTTAACATGGCTTGTCTCTTCCACATTTTGATGGGTTTGGATGTAAAGGAGGCTCTTAGTTGTCAAAAAGCCCTATTTCAACTTACAGTATCATTTATTTCAACAAGAAAATTATTCTGCATGGCAGTGAAACTATTGAGGGGTGGTGGATATTGTTTATGACTTGAATTGGATGATTAAAAAAAACGCGTGCTGTGTGTAAAACGCTAGAAAAAATGTTTGATATTCAGAACTTTTTAGTTCTTAATTCGGCTGTTGGAAGCATTATTGCCATTAGAAACAAAGTTTGTACCCTCCATTTTTTCATGCTTGTGAAACAATAATTATTTTTTTGTAGTTTGAATGCTAAAATTTCAGCAAGTTAATTCAGAATGCAATTGTTGATGAATGAAAGACCAAATGAGAATGAAATTTTCTGGATCATTTTTGTATACATTGAACAATTACATTTAGATATTTTAATGAAGTTTGAAACAAGTATATTGAAAACCTTGGGTGGTCCCACAGAGCTTTGTGTAATTCATATGTGCAGCTGTGGAGATGGCTCATTAGGTGAACCACCAACACGAGGAGATGGTTATCAATGTGGGAACATGAAACTCCTCCTAAAGCAACAACAGAGAGTAAGGACTTCTTCTCCTTATTTATTTATTTTCTACTAACTTACATCAGATGCCATATCTGGCTTTGATGGCATTCTCAGTTTCTAAATTGAGGAAGGTGTCCACTGTTTGCCAACGAGATCATTGGGTTGGCACAAAAAAATTCACATGAGGAGAATCTTAGCCTGAAGATTGTGGACAGAAATTGTTGGGTAGCAAGGGAATACCCTATAATCAGTCCATACTAAAAACAGAGAGATTGTTGCCTCTTGTCTCAAATCTGGGAAGTTTTCTAAGTGATGCTATTTATTTAGGGTAACAAAGGATTGGATGGGATTGCAACTATTGTCCCCCCATTTGTTTTAACCTGAAAACTGGCTGGTCTAGGTTTGTGTAATGAGCATTACTTATTTATTTATGATATCCGCATGGTTTTGTCATTAGCGGCATTGCAAATGTTTTCAGATCAAATATCAAAAATCAGTTTGGGGTATATAATTTGGGTACTCCTGCACTGTTACCAGTCAAGGAATAGTAGGCATGTATCAGGCTGATTCAGTTGTGTTGTACCGCATATGAATGGAGATTGTTCATCTTTGGCAATGGATGCTGGTTTTGAATACGTTAAACTTTCAAATATATTCATATCAAGCCTTGCTAACACTTATTTTCCATTCAGATCCTGTTGGGAAGGTCCAATGTCGCTGGATGGGGCGCCTTTATAAAGGTACTATTGCATACATGTTACTGTTTCTTTAAGGTTATAGGCAATGCATATAACAAAATTGATATTAAATTTTATTTTAATCCAGATTTTGGTAGGCTTAATGCCTCCCACCTCAGATTCACCATTGAAGGCACTTCATACTAAACTACACATTTTGGTTCTGTAAATTCTCATAACTTTACTTTTAAATAAATGGGAACACAGCTCATGCAAAAAAGAATATCCTGCCACAATTGGTAGGATGGCATCTTTCTGATTTCGACAGATCTGCTACCCAGACAGGCCTTTAGTTTTTCTCTATTAAATTTCTAACCATAAATTTTTTTCCTATGTGGTTGCAGAACCCAGTAAATAAAAATGATTACCTTGGAGAATACACAGGTGAATTAATTTCCCATAAAGAAGCAGATAAGCGTGGGAAGATTTATGACCGTGCAAACTCGTCATTCCTTTTTGACTTGAATGATCAGGCAAGTTGAATGCCTCAAGTTCTTTCTATCTCAATTCTATTTGGAGTCATAGATATTGGCAACATAGGCACAATCTCTTCTCAGGCTCATTTTCAATTGAATGGAACAAATGAATTGGTGCCAATAGGTGTAATTTATGTCCATGATCATTAAAGGACTATCTCATTTGGTCACTTGGCTAGCTGATTGATTAAAGGCACTTAATGCTTATCAATAGCAGTTTTTGCAACACTGCTAACTGGAGATATATTACTAGGTTCAAATAAAGTGGAGATATTAGTATTGCCTAACTTCAACTTTATCTCTTAAATAGAGATAAAGTGAAAATTTTAGGGAAATTATTTGAATTTCCTAATCAAACTTAAAGTAAATTATTATAATACGAAACTTTATTTTAAAAAGATCCCATTAAATGAATATATCGTATATAAGATATACATGGGTATTGTATTGCCATGTGTAGGGACAAAATTGAATAAATTGGGTTAAATTTGTCCTTTTGATCTGTTTAAGTGCTGAAATCTACCCCAAATATAAACCCCCTGAATAATTTTCATGCACTGGATCATACAATGTGGGATGGATTGACCAATTTCGAAAAAAGAAAAAATATGCCCAAATTGATGGTGCGAACTTAATCTGACAAAATCTGGTAAATTGATGCCCCTATATGTTCACAGGCTGTGTTTCAATCATTAAAATTATTTTGGAACTGCAAAAGACACAAATCAATATTAAATGCAGGAATGAAATTGGATGATGGTAGACTTCATCCGACCTTGCCCAACTTTCAAGGCCTCAAATTCCAATTATGACCACTATGGAACTCATGCGCACATGATATCTCCAGCAGCATCTATTGTGCGATGTCTCTAATGAATTGTGAAAACATGAACTGAATGAAACTTTAATTATGAAAACTTTATGCTATTTGATCCACAGGAGGAAAATGGCCTAACGATAAGGGGTCTCTAGGTCTATCAGGACATTTTTTCCTAGTTTACAACTGGAATTGACGTGCTCATTTTCTCATACTCTGGTGGTTATCTTAAGCTTTCTTCAGTCTCATATTGACCAATCTTCTTCCTTTACTTGCCTTGTAATCTTCTTGTGATCAATGACAAGTATTTTGGCTTTAGTACTTCTCTGAGTAAGGAGAAATGTGGTGTGTTTGCAGTATGTCCTTGATGCTTATCGAAAAGGAGACAAATTGAAATTTGCAAACCATTCTTCAAATCCAAATTGCTATGCTAAGGTAAGTTTATTTATTGGTGCCACTCCAAATATATTATTATTGTTGTTGTTGTTGTTGTTGTTGTTGTTGAGCCAATTCTCTCTTGGGTAGGTGATGCTGGTGGCTGGAGATCACCGAGTTGGTATTTTCGCTAAAGAACACATAGAAGCCAGTGAAGAGCTCTTCTATGATTATCGTTATGGACCTGATCAAGCACCCATATGGGCAAGGAAGCCTGAAGGTTCGAAAAGAGATGATCCATCAGTCTCTTACAGCCGAGCGCAGAAGATTGCATGATAATCAATGCAAAGCAATGCAAAGAAGAGAGCATGTACATGAAGCATAGATGTTTTCCTAAGTTACTATCAGTTTGCTTTTGTATCCATTTGTCTATATAGAGATTACATTAGAACGAACGAAGGGCCTAAATTGTGTGCCAGTATTAAGTGTACTCCATGCACTTCATATTCCAGAAAATTTTTTCTTATTTTTTTGGCAATAATATCTGGGTTCTGGCGCAATGCCTTGTTACTATGTATGAAATAAACAAGCACCGTTTTTATATATCTATGAAAAACTTAAAAGGATTTTTAATTACCTTTTTGCTTGAAGTTGACTACTCATTCTTTGATTCTGTGAAAGTGGAATTATCTCATGGAATAATGGGTGTCATTAATTGGGATATTGCCTATCTGCTTCTTATGGGACTACATGGATAGCATGATTTTAGTCCTCTCTAGCAGGAAGATATGTCCTTGTAACAACTTTAGCCAAAGAAATTTTGGTGGCCAATTGGCTTGGTCTGTCGTTAAAGGGAAATATCCAGGGGCAAACAGAAAATATATTCATTTTGTCTCTTTGCAATTAAGAATAGTTCTTCATATTATTTTATTTATTTAAAATTTTAAGTATTTATTAAAATCATATTGAAATGAATTGCTTATATTTTATATACGAGTTTCAGAAATCCAATAAATGTTTTTTTTTTTATGAATGCATGAAAGAGCCATTTTTATGATCTAAAAATAGTTTTCAACTTGGAAAGTCCCTTAAGCCTGTTGTAATACATCAGAAGGGCATTTGTAAAAACGAAATCATTAAAGGGATATTTAACGAGTAATCAAAGCAGGAGCTAAGGCTGAGAATAAGGTAACCAAAAAAAGGGTTACCTAAAGCAGAATGCGAACTTTGTGAATCATCCCATGTTCCTTCAAAGATAATTCATGATTGAAAACAATTGCCCACATAGATTTGTACAGTGAAGGATGAAATTAGCCTATTCTTCAAAGAAGGAAAAGTAGCGAAAGAGAGAGCAGTCTAAAGCTTCCTCTTGAAAAACTAGCAGCTTTGTAGAACCCAGAGAGAACGAAAAGTCCCAAAATCCAGAAAGCATTGTTTATGCCGCAAAGGCTATCAATTATGCATGCCAATATCCAAGTATTTACAACAATGTCAAAACGAATCAAGAGATTGAGGTCTGTTACAGTTCAAAGTCCATTTAGAAGCTGATGCACAGGCCAAAGCATATGCCAAAATGGTAGCCATGATCAACATTCGAGCCATCCACCAGGTATCACCATGTACATTATCTATCCTTAGAAACGGCCAAGTCAAAAGGTGCATAGCGGTAGTGGTGAGATATGCTACTTTCCTCTGACTATCCGCTACGACTTCGGCGGTACCTCCCGGCCAAAGAGTAGCTCTCGGAGGGAAAACCACAGCTACAAGTGTAGTCACTCTCCTAGAAGGGAGACCCATCATAAGGTCAAAATCTTCACCACCATTTCAGCTCTTATTTTGCTGGAAAGCCGTGTCATCCAAGTATGCAACAGGTGGCTGAACATTGTCTTAGCGCTGTTACCATGGCTCACCGATTGAATGAACCATCTCTATCTGCAAGCCATCATATCTAAATGGTGAGTTACACTCCAGCCTGTTGATAGTACCCGTTTCCCATGCTGACATATGCGTGCTGAGTGCATTAGCGATCTTGTACACACCTGCGGGCTTAGCGAAATTTTTACGAAAACCTTTAACACACAAAGAATCACTGTATACACAAATAAAAATTGACAAATGCCCAACTAAAGATGACTGCACTACCAGACACTTAAAAAATTCCGCGGTGGCTTCCGGTTTGGACACAAAAATCCTTTTCTGCCGCTCAGCTTCTTCCATCCACAGTCATTTCTACTTTCTGTTTTAAGGTCCAGCACTGGTGGGTTCATTTCATGACAAATTCACACTGGTGGGTTCATTTCATGACAAATTCACATTGCTCAATGAGAATCTTTTTTTTTTTTTTTTTTTGTTTTGGGGTGGGGGGGAAGTGGGAGAATCTTTTTTGTCTCTCTTTTCCTTTCCTTTTCTTTTCTGAATCAATGAAGTGTTAGGGTTTATTCTGAATAAATTTTATTGTGTTTAGATAGCAAAAGGAAATACAACAACTCATTCCAGATGTCAGGAACCCCAGGAAGACACCAGTGGCTGCAGTCCTGTATGCTCGTGGAAGTGCCTGTCCCAAGTCTTCTTCCATATATGGATGGGTGACCATCTATCCTATGTCCTGACAAGCTGGTTATGTTCAAGATAGTCACAGGAGTTTTCATTTGCTTCACAACATCCTCGACAATTATATTTTTATCATTACGGTCTCTGCTCAGTGTAAAATTGAGGGGCTGAGTGCCCTCCCGACAGTGTCCTCCAGAGTTCCATTGTCCGCCCCTAAACAAAATAAACATATAAGCACTTATTCCCTCAAGAAGAAAATAAAATACCAATTCTTTTGAATGTGAATGGACTAATAAACATATAGGGGAGAGTTAATGACACACCTGAAATGGGAAGGTGCTGAACTTCTAAAGAAAACTCGGGTCTTGTGTGGATTGACATGTTGGTCGATCCATGATGCCCAAGTTGTCAGAGCTTTTTGGAAGGCAGTAGAAACATCAAGGTAATGATGAACTTGATCCCCTTCTTGATAATAGTTCAATCTGTTAAAGAGATAATAAATGTTAAGAAGGTTTTAAGCAAAATAATCATTCACTCATAGCAAATGATATTAGAAGTGCAGAGTCTGCAGATGAGTGACTGTAGGCTAAAAACTGTGGAAATTCCTCAGCTATTTTGAAGCTAAGCTCCAAGAGAAATTTACTCCCCAGAAGAAGATGGGTGAGGCATAAGCAGAAATAAATTTGCTTAGAATTGGGATGGGGCCTAGAACTAGGCAGTAGCTGCACAGAATCAGAAAGTTTACTTGATTATTTGACTCATTGATTATTTGACTCATTGGATATTGGATTTTTAAATGAAGATGGAAGGGGCTTAGAAGTAGGCAGTAGGCACAGAGAATCAGAAAGCTTATTTGATAATTTGACTCATTGGATATTGGATGGCTAAATGAAGACTATCAAATAGTTCTATTCTGCTACAAATTCAACATTAGGATTCTCCAAACTTCTGGATCCTGGTATTGTTAACAACTTGGGCTAGCTCAAGTACATGGCCCCCATGAAACATCTCTGAGTGCCCTGGTCAAGCGTCACACATCAGCTAAGAAAGACATAGCTCCAGTGAAGCTCGCTGGGAACCCTCTGCCAATTCCATGGCTACAATAACTAAGGCCAATCTCTCTCCACAAATTCCATGACTACAATAACTAAAGTTATTCTTTTCAACCTTTCGATGCCAAGCATAATGCTGCATTTAGATCCACTACCATACAGTCCATATTTCTATTTCTAATAAATGCGCCAACTCCTTAGCACTCACATAGACAGTCCAGAATCTGAATTAGGTTTCATCACTTTCAGTTTGAACTTCAAAAGAAAAATAATTCTGAGTTAGGGAATCCTTATCTATTGCATGTTCTTCACAACTGGCATCTCTAATTCAATTGAGCAACTAAATGCATCATATGCCATTGTAAAACATCATTGAAAAATGCCTCTGTTAACAAACCAACATCAGACAATAGCATTGACCAAACAAGTTGAACAGAATACATACCCAGCTTTTGTTTTATAGTGGGACCACCAGTGGGCAGTATTAAATATCAGAATATCAGCTCCTTTCCATCTTGATGAACTCCTATCAATGGTGTCAAGTCGCAGGGTCTGCACCCTTTTTTTGCCTATTCTTGCCTTACCCTCATGAACCAAGAAATGACTAGCATAGTACTCAACAGTACAGCGGTAGTCCTGTGAAACCCAAACTTGAAATTCAAAGATATAGAAAACCCCAATCAAAGAAAATGGAATAAGCGAATGTAGACTTACAGCAAACCTGAAGCTATACATTCCCTTTCCCTTAGTAATCCTTCGACCATGGGTCTCATACATGCGCTTTGGATCTACAACAGCGCCACTCAAGAGACACAGCATGGATTCCCATTGATTCCTGTTTATTGAATCTCCAGCAAATACCACTCTCTTTCCTCTGATCAATTCCAGCATGTTTGAAGCATTGAACCTGTCACAAATCCCAAATCCATCATTTGGGTTTCTCAATTCTAGTTTCTCTCCTCATATTCAACTGAATAGAAACTTCCCCCAAGTAGATAACATATAAACTATAAAAGAATCAACAAACTTGTATCTACTTTTCTTTAATTGGCTTGTTCGATCAAAGAGGAATTACATTCATAGTATCCTGCCATGCCCTTGTGCTTCATTGATCTGGTCCATGATATTATATAGAATTCATTGAAAATAAGGGATGACCTTATGCTCCTCCAAATTACAGGATCCTGTTTCCGTTTATCACATGTTTGACATGGATTCAGGATTATTGACATAAGCATTTCTTGTAAAGTCTAGTCAGGGAAGCCATTACAATCCACCCACATCTTTATGACAAAACCATGGGCTACATTTGACACTATAAAAACAGAAAACAACTGTTCCAAAAGTGAGAATTAAAAGCTTATGAGGAGAGGAAATCAGCTACCTCGGTATGCCACAATCATTTGGTCGCCATCTCCACTTCAGATAATCTCTATCCATTCTCCCATTGGCCTGACAATTGAAACCCTCATCAATAAACGGACACGATCTATGACTATACAAAGGATAGCTCTCGTCAAAAACCCATCTCCCAAAAGAAACATTACATCCGCTGCTCTTCTTCCTTACAGTCCTCCCACTGGCTGGCGCCACAATTTCTTCAGAAGAATTAATGGATTCCCTGAATTTGTTGTCCATCGAAATCGGAGTTTGAGCTTCTCCAGCCTTCTTTCTATACATAAAAGCAGGAGAAATAGCTTCTCCACTAGAGGTTGTAGAGTTCCTGAGCTGGACGCCTTCCAAAACCTGGATTTGTGCCTCACCGTTCCTATCTGATTCATTGAAAAGCTGAAAGGAAGACTTTCCAGAAGAGTTATTCGAATTCGGTAATTGGGAGCCCAACGAAATTGAATTCTTCGCATCCCCAGCTCCCTTCCTTTCACTAAAAACATGAAATGCAGATCTCCCAGAAGAATCACCGAATTCCCTCGAATGGGTGTTTTCCAAGGTTGTCTCTCTCACTCCCAGAACCGTAGAATTGCTAGCGAAAGCAGCCAATTTGTTAGCTTTAGGGGCTTCGATGGAAGCAATGAAAGACGACCTATTGGGCTGGAGAAAGGCATTCTGTAAGCTTGGAGTGGGGACTCTGACAGCAGAGAAGGAGGAGGAGAAGAAGCAGAGGAGAAGAGAGGAAGAGAAGATGGTGAAAGAGAAGACAAGGAGTCTAGTGGGCTTGATGGAGAAGCTCCTCTGTCTCTCCATCTCTCCCCTCTTCTTTCGATGAGGCTTCTGAAGGTGGAAAGAGATCTTAGAGCTTGTGAGGAAGAACAAGTGATGTAGGTTAGAAATTGGCTGAAAATCCAAAGACAGGAGCAAATAGTCTGTAGGGCTGTAGTTTGAAGCAGTGGGGCATGTGATTACAGGGTGGTTAACGTTTCTTTTCATGCTCGTATTGTCTTTTTCCTAGCAGATTACGACCTTCCTTTACAATTACACTCCTTGTGAGTTTTGCACCATTTAAAAGGACGATGGCAAGAAAGATCTCTTGTAGTTATGGATGGGGCAGGAATCATTCATCTGCTAGTTTTGAACCATTACAGATGATCCGTAAGTATTCATCCGCTCATGTAAGAAAGACGTCTACAGAATCCTTTGGAAACGGGAAAAAGACATGAAAAACAGAGAGAAGAGCTAAAAAGGAAAAATAAATTAAATGAGGTAATAGGGGGTTGTAATTAAAAATAATGTAAAAAAAGAGAAAATAAGTAAACTTTTGGATAAAAATAGGATGTAATAATTAAAAATATAGATAAAATAAGAAAAATAAAATTATCAGGATAGTTAAATGACAAATAAATTGACAACTAGAATTGAAAAAAAAAAAAAAGATAACAGATATTTCTGCCTCTTTCCCATTCCAAACTTTGGGTCGAATATTACTTTAATTAGACGTCCATCAAGTCATCTCTCGACCGAGTTCTGAGTCATGTCACTAGGTTTTGAAGCTGTGATTCAAAACGGAAAAGAGATTGGAATATCCTAGATTAAACATGGACAATTTAACATTGAGTGGGTTTACATAATAAGCTATATATAAATAAATAAATATAAAATATAAAAGGTGGGTAGCTTTGTAGATAACTTACACATTTTTTCTTCACTGTGATCAATTAAAAACGTTATTTATTAATTAGCTTAATTAATCAATGATAATTAGGTGTTTAACCAACTTAGAAAGTCTATTATGTAACAATCTTATTAATATTTATTGGCATGATTCCTAGCAAATCAATTTCCTGCTTCAACAACAAGACAAAAACAATAAAAGATGTAATGTTGGAGCATTAAATGGTTTATATATCCACGACTTACTGGCATAAGCTTGCACGTTTGGATTTTGCGTGATCGTTGGATGATACGAAGCAAAAAGAAACAAACGGAAGAGGAGTCATTTGCACTTTATAATCGTTCCGGCACATTCCCAAACTTACAAAATCATTCAGCATGCAACAGAGGTGGAATTAAAAATTAGAGTTCAAGCTTATCCAGTCAACCAAAGTAAGTTAATCGGCCATATAAATCTTTCTTTGGTTGCCAAAATATTAGTTGGGTCCCACATATACCTTAATCAGGGCTGAAAATCAGGCTTCTGCTCTTGTCTTCTAGCTGGTGAAAGGTACCCCCCGCCCCCCAAAAAAAGGGCAATGTTCAATGCTCCTACGCATGCTTTCGAATTTTTAAGCAAACCATCCTGATTCTTGGCCGTGGTCCTAGCTATCCACCATGTTCCTGAGCTGATGAACGGCTCGGATCTCTCACATTTGTTCCATTTTATCGAGCTTGGGCCATTTACGTTATGGCAAGTGGGTTGCTGGCCATCAGCAAACAAAAGATGGAATAGGTGGAATAGGTTGGAGTTAGATGTCCAACCAACCCACCTAATTAATTACCATGTCAAATTCTCATATATTTTTCATCAACAATACTATTTATCTCCTCCCATTTAAAAGGAAACTTACTGTTAGGCAAGGTTACAATCCCAACTTCATTAGAGCATATGGCAAGGCTGTAGAAAGACTGAGTGCCAGGTTGAATGCGCTACAATCCAATTAAGACTCAATCTAACAATTTAAAACATTTAGGCTTAACTTTCAATATAAAATTATAGAGATTTTGGTAAGGTTGAGCTTATGAAAATCTAATAAAATCACCTCATTTTGGACTTACCATGATGTTTTTAATGAGACCTAAGTTTTTCTCATATTTTGCATTAACTATTTACTTAAAATTACTTTAGTTAAATATCTATTTATCTTACATCATTCGATAGCATATATATATAATTATGTGTAAAAGTCGAAAATTATTTAAAATAATTCATATAAAATTTCAATGTCATAAAATTTTTTATAATTATTTATATATACATGAGAAAGGTACTGTAAAAGGAATGAATATGATGCATATTCATTCATAAAATATTTCAATTTTATGACCTTTTATTAAGATGTATTTAGGTTCCTAATTTGAGAGTACTATATATAAAAATTGACTAAGATTCTACAATTAAGTAGAATATAATTGTGGAAAAATATAAATGCATCAGCACCCATTTGGAATCCAGCATCCCTGCGTTTGTTTACTTCCCTGTCGGCAACTGCATGGGCAATTATTTTCCCTTATTACTTGGTAATCAGCTAATGATCATATGACTCAAGACCTGCACTCGAATATCAATGTGTAACTTGAAAAGAACCGCTTCATTCCTATCCGGCTACGATAGCATTGATCAGAACTTTGTTTTCCACTTCAAGGAAAGAATCAGGATATCGTTGGATACAAACACAACGAGACTACATCTTCTGAAACACCACTACTGCCACTGATCAAGGGGTGAAATAAACAGCAACAAAAGCAACCCAATGTCCTAAAAATAGCCCACGACTCCTCATCTGATGCTCCTTCCTTCTTTCCTGAATGCATGCTCCTCAATTCAAGGGGCTGAAAGATGCCTCAACGATCACATGCTTCCTCTTTGGCAGACCCCCACCAAACAAATGGTTCAGATATACCTTCCCATCCTTCACTGTCGCTGAAGACGCCCATCTATGCATAGGCCCCACGTACCTCCCCACAACCTTAGCCGTTTCCCAACCATCCAAGCTCTCCACTAACCTAGCAGAAGGTATCCCAGCAACGACGATCCTCGTCGGAGAAAGCAGCTCCAAGCCATCTCCCGTGATTAGAGACCCCCCAACGATCTCCACCGTCGATATCTCTTCTCTCCCAACATCGACCTTGAATAAATGCCCACTTGCTGTGTGGACCACGAGCAAAAACCCGTTTGGGTGGTATACAATCCCATTCAGTCCGACCCAGTTATAATACCATTCCTTCCTCTGTTGGAAGATTGGGCTTCTTATGGTGGAAAGAATCTCCCCCGTCAACCCAACCTTCCATATCTTGTTTGATATCGCGTCTGTGACGTATGCATTGCCGTCATCATCTACCGCCACGTCGTCTGCCAGGGCTTTCTCGTCTCCTACGATAAGGCATTTGAGCGAAATAAATCAAACAAGCGTTAGTATATCAGGAATGAAAGATGTGTTATGGCCCACCTTAGATGGAGTCGTCCACACATCTTCAAAGAAGAAAGAAGAGATAGGCCCACCATCCAACCTCATGGATGGGCGGTTTTGAATGCTGACGTCTCTTTTCGTTTTTTGTTAACAAATAACAATTGCTGATGTCTGATTTCCTGTTCAGGGATTCACGCCAAGCAAAACGAGTGGCTATGCTTCCCGGGAGAGACCAAGAGATCAATCAGAAGCGTCCATCAAATCAATCACGCAATCGTTGAACTTCCGCCCAAAATTTAGATTGAGTATCACATATGGTATCAAAGTTATGCTTTGGGCACTATCATGTAAGTGGGCATGGTGGACTTAAAGCAGGCAATGCTGAGGCTGCAAAAGAGCCAAATATTGGCGCAGGCTGCAAGTAATGGGCACGATGGGCCGGTGATACTTGAGTTGGGGTGAGCTAACGTGCTAGCGAAATCTGATGGGCCCAATATATGCGTTGTTGGATGGGCCTAAACATCTCAAGCTAAAATATTCGGACCATGATCATAGCGGGCCCACTCGAAGGACGGACGAGATGCATTCCCTACATTGCACTCTCCAACGTATAAAATACACAGCCAGCCGAGCGGCCGCGAGACGGACAAAAACACGAGCAAAAGCCGCAGCGTTTGTTTGTTTAGCCGAATCTTTCTTACCTGGGCCGCTAAGCTGAGTCAGGAACCGCCTCTCCCACGTCAGCAAATCGTACGCCGCGAGAGCACCGTAACGGTTTCCGGCCACGTCCGAGTGCACCACCAGCACCCGGTTTCTCGGCCGGTCGACGCGAATCCCAAGCGACCCGTTGCCCGCCACGTAACCATCGACCACAACTACCTGCTCTTCCAGCGCCGCCCCGGCGAAGGGGCCGTCGGGCAAGACCACCTGGCTCACGCCGCCCTCCATCCTCGACACGAGGAATCGACGGCCCTGGTCGTCCCATTTCGCGCACTCGCGGAACCAGCCGCTGCTGTTATACTCGTACACGCGCGTGGCGGATTTCGTCCGCTCCAGGGCGACGATGATGGAGAGGGGGATGGCGGAGAAGAGGAGGAGGAGGAGTATGGTAGTGCAGCGGGAGCACCCAAGCGCCATGGCGGACTCAGACAGAGGGGGGAGGAGAGCGAGAGAGGCAGGAGCTTTTGGCGGGGAGCTGGAGAAGGCGACGGAGGATATATGCACGATGCGGCGTTGGAAGGATGGAGGATTCCTGACGCGCGTGCGTCCATTTGAATCAGACGTGCGAATACATGTAAAAACGTGGCTCCTGTTTTAGATCCTGTCCGATGATATTTTTAATTAAATACATCTGACATATGTACTGCTAGAAAATTTGTTAATTATAAGTTCGAAGTGAGCCAAAAATTTTGACTGTTGAAACCTTTTCATTCCACGTGATGTGTAAGGCGCAATGAATTTTTATCGTATGATGTCTAATTGGCCCAATTTATCTCAGGGTCATGCCATATGCCCTTAAGCTCCTCCAACGGTACAACAATTAATTCGCGAAGAAATGCAAGAAATACACACGCGAGAGGATCACAACAATCTCCTGTCGCAGTACTGACATTGTTGACCAGGAGGGGCTGAGCGTGTGCGGCTCATATGTAAAATCTACTACCGGAGCGACGTGTTGGTCGGTTGCGTGTAGGAGGAGGTTTTGCATGAATTAACTTAGAAAATCTACATGTATTTTTATAACAATTTTATTTTTTAATCAGTATTTATATTTTTATTTAATAATTATTATATTAATTTTGTTCACTTAATACTAATGTTATCTCTCATATCATTCATATCATTTTTATTACGTTTCAACTCCAATCAATCAACCGTGAAGGATTGTTGGGATGAATGAATGCAAAGTCTACATACCCTTTGTGAGGTATCTTACTACACATTCTAACTAAATAGAGTATAATCAAATGCATTTAACATTTTAATTATTATTCTTATTTTTTAATTATTTTTTATCTTTTCAATTATTTATCTTTATATATTCTATAATTTTTAATCATTCATTTCTATCCTTCCAATCATTCCATCCATTTTTTCTGATGCATGTCCTAATACATATCACTTATTATGTTGCTTTTTTTTCTTTTTCCCCTCCACTCTTCAATGCCCTGTACACCAGCATACGCTTTTCCACACTCGATTCTATGGCTTTTAAGAAAATTCAGCCATCTTATAAGAATATTTGAAGTGAATCCCAGCCGTCGGTTTAATCGAAGACCTTGGACACCGTCCATTCTT
>JAYJMB010035282.1:0-34445 GCA_036873735.1 Pouteria campechiana
GGGGGGGGGGGGCGGTGGGGAGAGAGAGAGAGAGAGAGAGAGAGAGAGAGAGAGAGAGAGAGAGAGAGAGAGAGAGTTATCTACCAGAGTCATCATAAGACATGACTTCAATGAAAGGATAACTCATCAATGACTATAATTGCGGAAAAATGGATTACATCACACTTCATGAACCCTGTTTCTGCAATCAATTTCGACATGACCCGTCTAGTCTTAACCTTTGCAATCAAAATTTACGTCAAAAGGATGAGGTTTTGTTGGCTTTATGTAAAGGTGGAACACATAAAGCAGTTGCCTACTTAGTGCATGTGTTCAAAGGAAGACTTTTTTGAACAGATAAGATTTTTCAAATGATGTAATGAAATGGATCAATTAAAGGACATAAGTGAGCTGGGTAAGACTAGGTTTATAAATACAAGAACATATGTACGCCAACTGAGAACATAGTCCAGGATGGATGGGAATGATATAACTAGATTGTATAGCAGATCCCCCAATCAGTTGAGAAGCAGCTGATACTAATGATTAATAATCGCAACCTAATGATAGATGTTACTGAAAAATATAATATATCCAAACGTGTTGGAGTATAAGGCTAAGTAAAGACACACAGAATATCAGAATTACCAGAACATGCTTATGAAACTGATTTAGACAGTTGCAAAAGTTAGTGGGTAACAGCATGCACCTTGACACAATTCAGGAATCTTTAGAAAAAGGTTTGATTTCTCAATCATGTTTTTTTAATCATGGATTTCTAAATGATGGTGCTATGATACAGATTTGCATTTCCTATGAAACAGTTGTAGAAGACCCCCACAGCGGATGAATAACCTAATCCAGATAAAAGGAAGATATATGCGAGTTCAAAATCCCCTGCCCCTTTACAGACGAGTCAAGTTAACATGGAGGAAACAAAGGTATATATGATGCAATTTCCAAAAGCTCCTTATCTTTAAAGATCTACATTCTCAATTCAACTAATCTAATCTTCTAGCACTGGCAAGTCAGCCATAATGCGGGATCTCGGAATAAATAGAGAAGGAGCCTTGCGGGAACTGGATGTTTATTCCTTGGAATATTACTTTTATTGCCAAAGGACCGAGAACAACGAAACGTTCAATGTGTAACAAGAAGAAAACCAGAGAATTAAAGGTCAGCTGAGTTGGGCTAGGGAGCACTTTCAGAGATGAGATTGGCTATGCATATTAGCATTTAGTTTACAGAAAGAAAGACAAGCATTGTCTGAACATGCATTACGTTTTACAACTTGGTTTTGGTTAGTCTGATAGAATGTTTTTCAAAAGATGGTCGCCAGAGTTCCACCTAGCCCTTACATGAAGGCCCATGATGACTGATACCTTCACTGCTCCAATGATCTCCGATATTCTTGGCACTGAGTTTAGTAGGCTATGCTAGTAATGTTACTGATGGTCAGAACATTGGACACCATTCAGCGTGCCAGCACAGTAGTACTCACTAGTATTGCCTCTTAACCCTCATATTCAGGCCCAAAATGGCAAGCACACCAAGCATATTCATGAAAGGAAAATTATAAGCAAAATGTCTAACTTGAAGCACCCAATCACCTGGGGAGATACGTGTCTAGGGAATGCGCAAACTATTTTCGCTTCTTTAAAATTATTTATCACTGTGGCCACCATCAATTAAATAGAAGCAAGTACTGTTTTTTAGCTTCTGTACCCACACTAATCTCATCACTAGCTGAAAAGTAAGGCTCATAACATCATATAAAGTCTCTATCTGGGATCATATAAAGTCTCTATCTGGGATTTACTGCTCATAAAGCTGCATTTATTCATAATCACTGATGTTTATATAACCAATGCCAGTGTCTAAAACGACTTAGAAGTGAAACTACCATCATCGCAAGAACTACAAAATAAGCAGATGGGTCTGAAACTTATTTTGAATAAGAAAGTGCGTAAGGCTGATTGGACATGGAATGCAGTTTTGGGGTTTTCTAGCGATGGTTAGACTTCTGCTCTCAGCGTATTCTTTCCACTTTCAACAACAACTAGCAAAAAAGGGCGCTTCTAAAGATTTTATTCGCCCGGACCTTTTGCAAACTATGCCACGAGTTGCAGAAGCAAGAACAATTGCCAATTTTTTGTTTACAGGAGTAGCCCTCCTATGAACAAATGTTGTGTCCTTTTAAAATGAACCCCACAATCAGAGTTGTTTCTACCCATGAATATGAACCACGCAATCAGAGTTGTTTCCCCCCACTGAAGCTAATTCATGGGGTTCTCCAATAACATATTCGGCTTGCTCCCATGGTGGATCCCTATTGGGTTAACCCCATCCACCCTGATGAATCAATTATGCGCCTCTTAGGCAAAGCCTTTGTAATTATTAGATAAGTTTTTGTCGGATCTAATAAAATTCAAAGAGATTATAGATTGTTGCAACATACCGCGTATTTATTTGTGTCTTACATGCAAGTGTCAGTTCATCTTTTTATTTGTATTATATTAACCTGTTTCACAATCCCAATAGCAGGTCTACAATCATAGTGAATGAAAGTGAAGAAACAGCATCAGCAATAAGAAGAATTTCACTAGCCACATTTCTAATCCATTATGCCTCCAAATAGGTAGTATCCAAAGCTATAAGCTCGGATTCCATCGTGCACCTGGCTACAACGGTCTGTTTCTTGGATGCCCAAGAAATAGCTGCTGCTCCTTAGGTGAAAATATACCCAGTCTAGTGTGGACAATAATCCAATTAGCGATGGGAATACCCCTCAACTATGCTAGGATAACCAGTGAAATGTAGACAATAATCCAAAGTACCACGCAATTAACCAAGCACTCTCTGCAAGGCATTCCAGTGATCACTGTTGGAATTTGAGTATATCTACTCAGTCTCCCAACAGCATAACCTATGTCAGGTCCAGTCTTATTGGTGAAATATAATAGTGACCCTATAATTTGGGAATTTCTCAACCGATCCGCGGTTTCACCTAAGTTTTTTCTTGAGCTGGAAATTAAGAGCCGTAAGAAGTTGAAAAGAAAGTATTACCAAAGTAATTGAATTTCTTAAGCATATTTTCCGTGGCACTAGATTGAGATAGAGAGATGTATTCTTGGATTTTGTAAGCGTCATTCCTGGGATAATACGGGCTTCACCTAAGTCCTTCGTGTCAAAGCAAAATGAAAGAGAAGATTTGACATCTTGAACTACATCCAAGTTATTCCCGAAAATCAAAATGCCATCAACATATAAACATAGCATAACAGTACCCAAATCAGAGCATCTATAATACAAACAATTATTTTTCATGTTCGATAATGGAGAATCCAAAACTGAGGACCACTTGATCAACATGCTCATGCCACTGTCTGGGTGCATGTTTACGCTCATAAAGAAATTTCTTTAATCTACAAACCTCATTCTCTTGACCTTCAAAATAAATCCTTTGGATTGTTCCATGGAAATTTTTTTATTCAAAACACCATACAGAATAGCAGATTTCACATCCATCCAATGAACAACTAAATAATGGATAGAAGCCAATGCTAAGAGAATCTTAATAGAAGAAATACGAGGAATTGGAGTATCAAAGTAATCTATTTCCTTCTTCTAAGTGAACCCTTTGGCTACCATCCTAGCCTTATGTTTCTCAATACTGCCATCAGGTCTCAATTTCTTCTTAAAGACCCATTTGCAGCCTATGAGTTTTCTCTCAAGAACGTAGATCACACAACACCTTTGTATTATTGGAAAGAATGGAATCCAACTCATCTTAGATTACTTCCTTCCAGAAAAGAGCATCTGAGGAAGACATGGCTTCCTGATATGAAGTAGGATCAGATTCAACAAGAAAGGTATCAAATGACGTTGAAGAGGGCGTTCGACGCGTCGAGGTTGCTGTAATTCGCTGGATAGAAGTGGAGGCGGATGAATCTTCCGCCGGCGCTGACGGAGAAGTTGTAGGTGTGTTGGGAATGAAAGATGCGAGCGCTCGCTTCAGGAACGGAAGGCACGTACGAGGGTGGGGGGGGACTCTTTCCGTTGGCCGAATCCATGGAAACCAGGTCAGAAACTGAAGAGCGGGGTAGAACAGAACAGCTGAAATTGTCATACGAAGGATATTAAAATCACAAGCAGTATTAAAGCTAGCTGTAAACAGCAGAAATTTCAGCAAAAACCATCAGTAAAATCACAATTTTAAAAAAATCAAAATAAATAAAAATAAATAAATTTGTGAATTATGAATATTTTCCCCTTCTATTAATGATAATTAGGAAGTAAATAATTATCTCAAAGACACCTTTTTGGGTGAATTTGCAAATTTTACAAACTTATTGATGCTGGATATCCGAGTCAGGTGATGCTAAATTGTCAAGTGGCACATTATTTATATTGAAATACCTTGAGTTGGCAAATTAGAGCAAAAATGGCATATCTTGTTCTAATTGGAGCAGTTTTGGGTGCGCTTTAGTATTTTGGTCATAACTTTGGCTACGAGTATTAGAATCACATATATGACCCCAATTCAGAAAAAACTTTTTGACGCGCACGTTGTGATTACTGAGCTATTTTGGCCATTCTTTTATGGTAGTATTTCATTTAATGTTTAGGAAGTGATTTTGAACCCAATTTGGGCCAGATTTTTGACAGATTACTTTTTTTATTATGTATTTCCTTTTAGCATAATTATTGAAATTTTATTATTTTTGATAAAATTCTAATAATAATAATTTTTAGCTATATAGCCCGGCTCATGGGCTAATTTTTGATATTCTTAGATTGCATAATTTGAATTGAACATTAGAGGTGTTTTTTAGTGTGTTTTGGGGCGATTCTGTTGTGTTATTGTTATGTGAATTATCTGTTAAAATTTGCCTATAGAATAATCGTTATTCTGTCCGGCGTCACTTATGGAGTTAAATATGAAAATTTTAATTTTAAATAATTATTATAAATTGTGATATCCCACATCGCCTAGGTGAGGGAGAGATTCTCGAGCTAAATATGTGAGGCTTGGTTGTAAATGTATCACCCGTTTTAAGCAGGTAAAGGACGAGCTCAGAAGAGCTGGTAAAGTTCTTATTAAGGATACAATGTGCTTTGGAAGGGACAACTCCTTGAGTCCGGTGAGGTTTCTAGTAAGGATGCACTAGGCGAAGCGGACAATATGTGCTAGAACGCCAGGTCGTTACAATTGGTATCAAAGCTGACTTCCAATAGTCTGCGGGTGTGTGTGTAATGAGGACATGGCAGCCCTGAGAAGAGGTGAATGTGATATCCTATATCGCTTGGGTGAGGGAGAGAATCCTGGGCTAAATATGTGAGGCTCGGTTGCAAATGTATTACTCATTTTGGGAAAGTAAAGGATGGGACCCGGAGGAGATGGTGAGGTTCCTATTAATAATGTATTGTGCTCCAGAAAGGACAAACCTGTGAGTACGGTGAGATTCCTAATAAAAATGCACCGGGCAAAGCGGACAATATGTGCTGGAGCGCTGAGTCATTACATAAATTAATTTCAAATATAGTTAAATATATTTCAAATAATTCTAAGTAATTTTAAATAATCACTAAAATATTTTTCTTCATTCCAATATTATTTTAAATATTAGAATCCAATATTATTTTTAAAAATTATTCTAATATATTTCAAAATTATTTCAAATAATTTAAAAAAATTTCAAATATATACTAATACTTTTAAATTATGTTAAGCACTATCTAAGTCATTCTAAATTATAAAAAATAATTTTAAATAAGTTTACACCAAATCATCTCAAATTATTCTTAATCAAGTCAACTTTATTTATATACTTAATGTCCAAAGTTGATGAACCATGCCATTGTGGTATGCCTTGCAAACTTATAAAAGCCTAGTCAGTAAGAGGGAAATTTAGTTGGCACCACATGGAATTTCATTAAAACTCACAAGTAGAACTTGTACAAATTACCTTACTAATTATAAAAACATGTCTAAAAGGGTCATGTATGATTTTTTTCTCAATGTTTAAAGATGTCTACATAATTTAGAAAAGCATAAGAAATTAAAAAGTTTAATATTATTTATAAATATACCAATTCTACTAACTCATTTTAGGTGTTGATTTTAATTTTCCAAAATTGTCCCTTTCAACCCATCTGCAAAAATAAATACTGTCTACTAAGGAACACATTTTCCCACCACAAGGTGCTCTTTCCTCCATAAGAAAATTACCTTTTCCCATGACATATGCTTTAATAATAAAAAATATTTTCATTGTAAAAGCATGTCATTGGTGATGTTAAAAATATATTATTTCCATATTTTATTTTTAGTAAATAAGAATATTATAATTATTAAATAAATGCAAATTGTTAGTCCCTAAATGTAGACAAAAGGGGAGGGGTGAATTGGTTTTTTTCTTTTTAAAAAATATTTTGCTAAGACCCTTTGGAGTATAATGTCCATCTGGCAAGCAATGCACAATAATCATATAAATAACTAGGATATAAGGATTTTTGTAGTGGTTCTAACTACCATCCCTACTCCACTCTTTAAAGCAAACTTTCCTCTTAGTGTCTTGGGTTCTACTATCTCATTATAGCAGAAATATAATAGTACTCCTACCACTCTTCTAAATCAGCTCTAGGGGGCTTACATAATGCTCCTAACACTCTTCTAGATTTCAGGTTTAGAAGGTGTAAAACAGTGCACTCAGCACTCTTCTAGATTCCAACTTTAGGGGGTGTAAACTAGTGCACTCAGCGCTTTTCTATATTTTAGCTCTAAAATGTGTAAACCAGGTAGCTTTTGTCTGCACTCAGATATTCACAGCTCTTCTTGAGCTTGGTCAACACTTACCAACTCAAGGTCAACACTTACCAACTCAAGGAAATTACAAAGATAAAATGACATGAAAGTTTAAGCACACTTTACAAGTATCTCACTATAAGCTTAGGGAAAGGATTTGAAGCTTTAAGTGCATAAGTAAATGATCTTCTTAGGAGGTAGTTAGAGGCCTTTTAAAGATGATGCAAAAGGATTATGTGCGAAGGCTCTAAGCTCAGTTGAAAGATGAATACAGAATGAGCAATAAATATTTCTTTTTCTCAAAGTTATTTTTTTATCTATCTTTACTCGATTTATATCTGCTTTGAATTCCAGCCATTGGTAGTAGGTGACCTCCATTAATTATAGAAGAACATTTTGTTTAGCTCTTTTGAAATCGTTGTCTCCTTAATTAATTCTCATTAGCTAGAATGCCTGCAGCGTCGTTCTTGCCTAGATTAATAAGATGAATTTCTACTTTGGGTAAGCATTAGGCGAGGGAATGACCGTAGCACTATCTATTTCATAGTTTTGGGAAGAAGGCATTAAGTTCAGGCGAATTCTCTTAATTTATTTTGTTCAGCGCTTTATTCCATTTACTTGAAGTAAATTTTGGACAAACCCAATGAATTATTACTTTGTCGAAAGTTAATTTAGGATAAACTTTGCTTACCCATTCTTGATTGGATGACATTTGTTTATTCTGCTTTGTCATGTGCTTCATCCCATTTACCCAAAGTAAGTTTTAGACAAACCCACTAATTCTTTACTTTGTCTGAAGCCGTCTTTGTCTTCTATATTTGTTTAGGGTTCTACCTTAAGTCTTCGGATGAAGTTCTTTTACATTCTGGTTTGTTAGTAGCCTTATGTATTTGTCTGAGGCATTTGCCTTGAACTTTTAGATGAACTTCTACTTCACTATGCTTTGCCTATGATTAATTTGGGCGATCTTCAAATTGTAGATGAACAAAGTTTTTAATTGCAGCTTCATCTTTGGCTTTGTCTGAGTAGTCAATATAACATACTTTGGACAAGTCCTTATGGAAGGGACAATTGATCTGTTACTTCATCTTTGTCTTGAGTTTTTCATTTGTCCGATGCATCTGACTATTGGCAAGATTCAAAGCTCTTATTTTCTTCTGAAATGTTAAACTTTATTTGCACATTTTTATGCTTCTGTAACCTATTTTTGCATACTTAATTACATGACAAATATTCATTAGTATGACTTAATCGAGTTTGTTTATCATCAAAACCATGCATTCACACTAACACAAATTAGATAGTCCATACAAAAGGCCAAGATTTGGTTGATTCTTGTTTGTAGAATTTAGCATAGGAAAATAGATGTATCCATGCAATCCCTTTATACGTTAACATCTAACGGGTTGTTCTTTCATAGCTACACTGAGGGGTGCAACTTGGGTTAATGAAACTCGAGTTTTCCTCAACCATAACCCTAAACCTATTTGTAAAATTTCAACACTAATCTTAACCCTAACCCTTTGTGTAAAACTTCAACACTAACTGTAACCCTAATCCTATTTGTAAAATTTTGACCATAACCCTATTTTTGAAAATCGGTTTCGGGTTGATGAAAATCTAGTGACTGTCTGATTAATTGAAATATCATTATTTAAATTGCTCATTTATGTTTCAAACTAAATAAAAAAATAATATACCATTCAATCATTGAAATTGTTTATTCATGTTTCAAAGTTCAAATTAAGTAGAAAAATGTCCATTCATGCTTCAAAGTTCAAACTAAGTAGAAAAATGCTTATTTATGTTTTAAAGTTCAAACTAAATGAAAACTACCCATTCATATTTCAAACTAATGCAAAATAACACATTATTTAATATTAATGTATATATTTTTTATAAAAATATTTATATTGAAATTGGGTTCGGTTTGACCCTAACCCTAGTCCAAAAAGATTTTAAATCGAGTTTAGGTTAAACCCAGGTTCTTTGGGTTCAAGTTGGGAAAAGTTGAGTTTCAACATTGTTTAAATTAACCGGACCCAAGTAGTACCCCTAGCTACACCTCACTTAAGCCTTTGCATCTGCACCATCCATCATATTAACCATTTGGATATACAGATCAAAATAAGATGCAAAAAACGAACCTTACGTACATGCATGCACACACACACACACATATATATATAATACTTCAATAAATTATGATCTATCAAAGTGAATTGGTACAACCTTTTAATATGAACCTCATCTTGATAAATTTATAAAATTTATTCTGACTATTATATTTAGTATTATATATTTAATAAAGATATTAAAAATTATTTCAATTGGAATTTTGCGAAGGCCACACTGTTTAAAAAGATATAAAGGACATGTAAAATTCAAAATTCACTTAGATTTATTAACTCAAGTAATAAAATATTATAAAATCCTATACAATCAATATTATAAATAGGATGAATACTTTATATTTAAATATTTAATTAAATGTATGTAGTCTTCTTTAATGATTAAACAATTTTGATGGGTCAAAAATATTCTTAAATTTATTTTAATTTTATGATCAATGTAAACTTTTAATTAAGATGATTTTTAAGGCTTTAGCTAAATGAATGACAATAAGATTAATGGTTGGGTAGAACTTTATAAAATCATTAAGATAAGGCTCAAATTGGAAGATTGTATCAATTCACTTTGGGAAAGCATGCCCTTTTGAAGTATTCTTATATATATGTATGTATGTATATATGTATTTGTAAAACTTTTTATTTTGACTAGCCAAAACATGAGCACTCATATTGATAATCAAGAGAAAAATCCATTAATTAGTTTTATAATTACCTTTTTAGCTAGGAACTTAAAATTAATTAAAGACTTGTATAGATTATAAAATTCAAATTATTTAAGAATGAACATGGACATATTAAAAATTATATAATTGATTGACGAACCTACAAGCTTTTAATCAAATATCCTTACCTTTCAAAATGTCTTTCTCTTGTACATAAATGAGTCTAAGAAATTTTATAGTATTTAAATACTTATGTTGATAAATCTAAATAATTTCATATTTTATATATAAATTTATATTTTTTAAATTATTACGGTTTGCGCAAGTATCCAAACAAGATGGTTTTGGGTATTAGTTAGAATGATAATGATAAATATGATGATTAGATTTTTCTTAATTACGAAGTTGAGGTAAAACAAAAAGATTTCACAAATATTTATTATGAAATTGATTCAATTTGATATCATTCTCTCTCTCTATATATATAGACATGAATAAATACGACATCCCCATTCACCACACATTAATTGGTAACTAAATGTGCCAAATGCAATGATTCTTCCCTTGTGGATAAAGCGCACACATATACACGATCTCACTGACACGTTAATTTGTAATTAATGTGCCAGATATAATGATTCTTTCCCTGTGGACAAGGCAAGAGTCTTCATAATTCTTATCCTCAGAAGTAAGGCATCTTAATTTATGGTTCTTCTTCGAACTTTTTTCCTCTCCTTGTATTTGGCATCTCGATTTATATTGCTTTGGATTTGGCATACAGTGGTATTCTTGATCGGGACGCAAAGCCCATGTTTGCGTTTGAGTTGTTATAAATAAGTGTCTCCTCCAACCTTATTTGCTCCATTAGACCAGTGCTCGACTGCTGAGTTGCAACTACAAGCAGGCAAATGCTCTTTCTTGCTTCTCCTCTAATTAATTAATAGTATTATATCTGCTTCAGCTACTTCTTTGATACAGACCTATATTATTTTCTAATTTTTTTCATGATATTTGTTGTCGACTCATTTATATTGTTACGATCGATTACTTTTCTATATGTCAAATCTTTCATCGTGTTTCTATGAAAAAAATTGTATGATTATGTCCATATAACAAATGGTAATTTTCTGTATGGTATTTTCCTAACAAATGATAATACAATTTTAGTTGTTGTATTATTTATATTAAATATTCAAGAATTCAAACATTTAAATTTAGCAGATTAGAGTTGTTAACCACTTGCATCACGTGTCATTCTTTTTTATTATTATTTTGAGCATCAGTGATTTTATTTAAATAATTTATCTTTTACGTAATTTTAAATATTTGAATAATAAATATAATTGTTGGATTGGATTTTCAATTAATACCCAATATGAACTTAAACTAAAAGGTTTCATAAAAAACTGGATTTATAAAATTATTTCTCGTATATTTATAGTGGAGATTCTCGCGTTAAATGCATTCGCTGTGAACTACTTGCATTTTTACGTACCATAATATTTTAATCAAATTCAATCCAATCATTGTACTTAATATTATTTATTTGATCTTGATATCAAAAACCATTCTAATAAAAAAACTATGTGGGCCATAAAAATTTTAAAATATTTTTAAGTAATTTTGTAAATTTATATTTACTAATGACCCATATAAAATTAATAGTTTACTTAGATTTTAAAATCATCTAGGCCTTAGACAATACACACACACACATATAGGTTTAATAAGTTAGAATCAGTTCATTATTTTCCTTTTGAAGAACCGGTCCAAGTGGGCCCATTTGAATGATTTGGGTGAATCTAAACCATCGGATTTACTTTTTATTAACTATTTGATACTAAAAGTTATTTAAGATAAGTATTTTAGTATGTTTATATTTACTCTAAAATAACTATTAATTTAGTGACTTACTTATGTTTGTTTTCTAAAATACATTATGAAAAGTAAAATGGATGATTTAGATTTATCCAAGCCATCCAAATAGAGCCCACCTGGACCAGTTCCTCAAAAGCAAAATGGGAAACCCATTCTAACTTATTCCTTATACCTTTATCTACACTGTCAAAAATAATTTTAATGAAACTTGTATGTGATAAAATAAAATAAAATAATTTAGAAGTAAATATATAGTCATTAAGGGTTTTTTTCAAATGGTATCATTCATGAAAACCTTCAAAATAAATAATTTCAAGTATTCTAAATAAAATGATTGTAATAAATAGATGGAAGGATCAGATCTTATTCAATTTTTAAGGTGGGCACAAAATAAATACCCTGTGCAACTGATTGCATTACATTATTACCCATATATATTATATATAGAAGGCTAATCTATTGTAATTGTTTTAACATTTGGGTTGTGAAACGGTTCATGTATGGTCCACCCAAATGACCTTGTGCCATCTATCTCATTCATAGTGTTTGTGATTATTCATTTAATTGTGGTACTTAAAATGAGTTCAATCACAAATATATGTGGACCATACAAAAGGTAAGAATTTTAATGGGTATATATTTACTATAAAATCGATTGAAATTTAATGACTTACCTAATTCTATTATAAAAAATTATTATACTTTTAAATAAATATATTTTTATTAAACACTATAAATAAGATGGATGACGCAAAATCATTTGGGTGGGCCCTACAGTTTCGCATTTTGTGGAACCACTTCCAAGGGATCAGCACTCTCTTTCCCCTCGCGCCTTAGGTTCCCTCATCATTTTTATTCATTCATTATTTTAACTGAAAGGAATAAATTAATATTAGCAATGATATATAGCACCATTTTAGATTAGTTTGCAGGAAGGCGTGAGAAAAAAATGTGGACTCCGCCGAATTCACCATGGAGAGGATGCTCATCGAATTTCCATGGATCTGGGGGCGAAGTCGAGTTTGCAGCCCAATTTTTGGTAGAAACCGTTTACTACTTCAATTGTCGTAGTGCATCTGCCCCACCCGCCCCTCTGGCTGACATCGCGTATAGGAGCAGCCACAGAGAATACGACATCCTCCACCATGTGTTTCGTTGGGATCTTGCTCCCTATGAGCAGGTGTTTCAAAATGGATTCGAAGCAAGGCGTCGAGAAGACACTCCCGACGATGTCTATTACAATCTGGATAACTACGTCCATCATACCGGTAGGCCTCTTGATTCCAGAAAGCTCGCCACTCACGTCTTCATTTGCACCACGCTTAACAGTGGTTGGCATCCCAACCTGGAGGGAGAGACGACAGAGATGCTACTGTATCGATACGAGATATATGCTCCGGGTGGCATTTGGGTTAATGAGACTCTTGGTGATCGTTATCAGTTCCCCAACCAACGCGAGGTGGCCTTTGTTGCTGGCATCGCCCCTCAGTACATTCGTTCTGCCCAACGCTTCAGGCTTACACTTGCTCTTGGCACCAGGTCAGCTCACCCTTCTTTAGTATATATGTTGTTTTTGTCTACTTGTGTATATAGTTGAATATATTATTACTCTTGCGCAATGCATGCAGGCATACGAGACGAGAGAGAGTCGACAACGTATTAATAATAAATAACAACTTCAATCCACGGCCATCCAGGCTACTCAACCTTCGGAATCCAATATCTCATCGCTTGGACGATGATCGCAGGAGGGTGTCTCTAACCATTGGATATTACCCGCTCCGTGTGGTCTCCGAGCGTGAGACGCATGCTGCCCACCTCATGTCAGCTGCAATCATGCATGCGAGAAGGGAGAGAGGAGATAATGCATCAACGGGTAACTTTGATCTACAACCATCAGGCTTTCTCAGCAGTCGGAATCCAGCATCTTATTGCTTGAATGCAAATCATAGAAGGGTGCCTCTAAACATCATCTATTACCAACCTCCCGAGAGAAAGAAACTAGAGGTGTCCACTGACTCTGATCCCATCCCTTGGTACGCTGAAGATGTGGCTAACATTGAGATTTACATTGATGCTGCATTCCGTTCCTCTTGCAAAAATGAAGCATATCTGTTCATGAACAACGAGTATGTGCTAGTGAACTATGCTCCCGGCACGACGTATTGCAATGTGGTGGAAGGACCGTTTCTTATTTGTGATGGTTTTCCATCCCTTAAGGGCACAAGTTTTGCAGAGCATGGAATAGACTGTGCTTTTGGGTCTCGTTATGGTAACGAAGCATTCATCTTCTCTGGGAATCTCTGTGCACATATAGACTATGCACCAAACACCACAGATGACAAGATAATCAAAGGCCCAATGACCATCACTGCCATGTTCCCCTTCCTCAAAGGGACGGTCTTCGAAAGCGGGGTAGATGCTGCGTTCGAGTCGACGAGAGGTTATCAAGCTTATCTCTTCAAAGACAACCAGTATGCTCTTATTAACTTCAGCTCTGCTTCCCGCCTCATCGCCATTCGTGGCATCTCTCAAGGCTTTGCTAGTTTGCAAAACACCATGTTTGAAAGTGGATTTGATGCAGCGTTTGCTTCGCACAGGTATAATGAGGCATACCTATTCAAAGGAGATTCTTACGTCCGCATCAAATTTGCTCCGGTCACCACAAATGGCCGCATCATTGGTGGCGTGAAGAAAATCCTTCCCAATTGGCCCTCTTTACATGGCGTCTTACCTCGCAAAAGTAATGGTCTTGATGTTCATGATCACATTATGCCAGATGCTCCGCTCCCCTGCTGACTTTGTCAACGACGACCTTTAAGAAGGAGTTAATTTTACATGCCTGCCTGCCTGCCTAAGGATGGATGATGAGAACTGATTAGTTAAAACCGGTTCCTAAAAAGTTAAATTAGGAACGAGTGGGCATCATTTGGATGATTTAGATGAATTTAAATCATTCATCGTAATCTTCATAATGTATTTAGTTAAGAATATAATACTTTTTTAAAAATGTAAATATGTGTGTCAACAAGAAAGTATGAAGCTTACCTCTTCAAGGACAATTATCGGGCCCTTCTAAACTGCAGTCCTAGTGATTCTCACCTCATCATCAGGATTGATCCCATCTCTGGAGGCTATCCTAATTTGAAAGGAACCATCTTTGAAAGTGTAATCGATGTAGCGTTTGCTTCGCATAAGTATAATGAGGTGCACATTTTCAAAGGAGATTCCTACACACTCGTTAACTTTGCTCCCGGCACTACAAATGATAAAATCATTGGCGGAGCCAAGAAGATCATTCCCAATGAGCCCTCTTTAGGTGGCATCTTGCCTTGCAATAAACGTGGTCTTGACCTTCATGATCACATTACTATCTCTACGGGGCCACATGACATCTACCTCTGCTTTGGGTCCACGTTAGCTACAGTAAATTCTGTAGTGAACAGTGTTTTCAGCATTTTTTGAATAGTGTTTTCAGCTTTCCTTCCTTTCATCTTTCCAAACTTGCTTTCATCTTCTTCAAATCATCTAATCTTTAATAAACCTATATACAAAATGTAAACATACATAAAATACAAATAATATCTCAAAAATAAATTAAATATTAAGCTCAAAAGATACCTAATATAAGTGAATAAAATTCACTTATCATTATGATAGAGAATTTAATCGTTGAAATCACTTTATGATAATGAATGACATGTATTATCTAAATTATAAAATATATAATTTTTATATAAAAAATAAGCAAAATTTACACATAAAAAGTAAACTATGTTAAAATCATTTCCATAAAGGTCTATTTGGATGTATTTGAAAGGGATTGTATTTAAAAAAAAGGTATTTTAGTCACCTTTATATTCTTTTTTTACTTAACATAATATTTAACTACTTTTAACAATCTTAGACCTTACCTTTTTATTATTATCTATATTTTTAATTATTCAAAATAAATAAAACTTTCATAGGAACATTTTTATTGTTTCAATTATTTTCTGATTTTTGAGATTCATATAATATTATATATAATCTAATTCATTAAATATACATTTTCTTTTCAAATATATTAAAAGTATTTCAAATGATAATTTTAATACAAACCTTTAATTTGTACAACTTTTTATTTTCTATAGTCCACTATATATTTTATGTTAATGATTTTTCATAAGAAATAAATAAATTAAATGGGTTCAACTTTGCCTAGATTATATAACAAATTTATAACTACCATTAGGCCTAATATGCATTCTTTATGACCAAAGTTGCAAACAAGGCTAAATAACATTCATTTATATTTTTGGTAGTATTAATCCAATCTATTTAAATTTTAAAATATTTCTTTATATATTACCAAAAATAACCATAAGAAATATGTAGATGGGTCATAGAAGATAAAAATAATAAATTGATGCATTATGGGCATAGTAAGGCCTTACGTTTTCTTTGAATGCCTTGTCGTTCCACTTGGATCTCCCATACTAGTCTTATATGGGATGGTAAAAGGATTCATAAAAGACTTGCTAAAACTTATTAAAAGGGTTAACTTACTATAGTAAACTAAAATATGCAAATTTGCATATTGCTCTCCATTTTCACAAAATTATATATTCTCCCTTACTAGATTTAAATAATTCAAACTGCAAACTTGTGCATTATGCATATATGCCTCTTCTATTAACTAAGGGTCATTAGCAAGTTAATAGTTTTTCCACAAACAATATTTTTGGGTGAATTTGCAAATTTTATAAACTTATGTGGTTAAATATGAAAATTTTAATTTTAAATAATGTTAACATTTTTTAAATAATTTAAAGCCATCCCTAATACATTTTACTTGACTCTAAAAATTCAAAATAAGTTTAAAATTATCCTAATATATTTATAAATTATTTCAAATAATTTAAGATAACATGAGATAAGATTTTACAGCTGATAGATTATCCACGTAAGACTTTAAATTTGATAAAGAGACTAATTCAAATCACAACACAATTTCATAAGACTCTATCTAGAATTAATACCACCCTAAGGGGGACTCTTAAAAGAACTAAGAGATGTATTTTTATTTGGAATCCTTCTCTACATAGAATACCTCATCTAACTATAACTATTTAAGTACATCAACCCAAGCTTAACCGTAAAAGACCTAGTATGCATAGTAAGAAGCTCTCTCTCTCTCTCTATCTCTCTCTTTCTATTATCTACATCCTCCCACTAAAGTCTTTTACTGACTTGACCGTTGAAGTGGGCATTGTTAGGACCACCTCTGCCCTCTAATATTTTTTTTTTATCTTGCAAGATATTTGTCTAGAGTTATCTATAGAGTAGTTTGGTCATGACTAAACATTGATGCCACTCAAAATCAAATATGACAAAATTAGCCTGTCGAACTCTAATTCTCTGAAAACCTAGATGAGGAGTCGCAAAAGCAGAACCCAACACTAGGTAACTGATTGAACAATAGGACCAAACGATCAAGCGAGCGGCATCTTTTGGATTTGTTTGTATGTTGAGGGAATGTTATCCAAAATTTCACGAGTTACCTTGATCGATTGCGGGAGGTGGGTTGTTGCTTACTGAGGAATTCGAAGGGATATTCATATTGCTGGGTTTTACGTTTTACATGGCTTACTTACTGAACATTCCCATAGACGGTGTCAATATTTAAGTCATGCCTAAACTACTCTCTAGATAACCCTGAATGAAGATTTTGCAAGATAAAGAAAATGTTAGAGCCCTAACGCGGGCATTCCAATGCTTAAGTTAATAAGGGACCTTAGTAGGTGTATAGATAATAGAGAATTTTTTTTTCTAGAGGGTATGCATACTTAATCCTTTTATAGCTGAGCTTGGGTTGATATATCAGGACAGTCATGGTTGGATAAGATATCCTATGCAGAGAAGGATTCTAGATAAAAATATATCTCTTAGTTCTTTAGGAGTCCCCCTTACGATGGTAATGGTTCTAAGTGGAGTCTTACAGAGCTTTATTGTGGTTTTAATAGCTAATCTTTAAGCTGTAAAATCTTATCTCATGTTATGGTTTTCTAACACAAGTTCTCCTCTTAAGGAAATATAGTGAAACCTGTCTTTTGGTTTACTTGTCTTTTGCAATTGCTTTTACGAACTTTAATTTTCATAGAATGCTTTTATAAGAATGTGGTTATGCTGATTTTAATGCATTGTTCCAGCACCTCATATTGGATGACGTTTCCAAATACTTTTGTTTGAATAATGCTCTCATTTCATATCACTTGGCGAACTCGATCATGAATGCTTTTGCGTAATATTCAACGCTTCTTGGTTATTGTCACTCCTACTACCATTGTCGTTCTTGAACATTTCTAGCACTCCAACCATCCTCGTTCCATACTATTTGACTCGCCCGATTGCCATATGCTTCTGCAATGGTCTTGGTACAATTGACACTTTTGGACTTTTTTTGATAGAATGACGCTTCTGCCCAGCTAACGCTTTCGTGTAATTTAGATAACACTTTTTGCTTGACAGGCATGGTTGCCAGATACTTCTCAAGATCTCTGAAATTTTTCAATAGAATAAACACTTCCATCATGCCTCCAATTTTCATGGTATTCTAACACTTCTAGGTGGAGAACAATACTTTACAAAGATGGAAGAGACCAATTCTGTTTTGAAGATGTGGGGAGATGCGCTAGTTGCTAAGCGTGACGCAATCGATGCCAGGTGAAGAATCGTTGAATTTGCTCAAGATGAAGTTGGGAGGCTATGGAAGCTAAGAGTGATGTTGCCGTGGAGGCTATTGAAGTTGAAATAGTAGCGTTGGCTAGAGGTCGAAGTGGCAACTCAGGATTGAGTGGTTAAAGGATGATCACTCTTTTGCCTCGGAGGTTCCTTAATGTTGATATTTGTGATATAGTTCATAGGGAGTCCAACAAAGACATGTAATTTAAAAAAGAAATAAACTTTCTGAGTTTTTTGTGCTCACAATTGCAAGTCCTATACTATGGCTTGTGTAATCAGAATTAGCTAACGTGTGTCAATTACACACAAATATGAACCCACATAGATAAAATTGAAGAAATAAAAATTATAGTGGTTTAGCAAATCGTAACTACTGGAGTGCAACTTAGGTTGGGTTGCCCTGAACCTACACAACCCAACTAGGCAATTCTAAGGGTTCGGGTTCAAATTTCTGTGGATTTGGGTTTTGAATTTGGGTTTAGCCCGACCTGAATGATAATATGAGTCAATTTTTGGTTGGGTTGGTAGGAACCCAACCTTAAATCCGCTCAAATTGCATCTTCCTTAAGTATTCTTTTTCAAAAATCTTGTTGTTGCACTCCTACGCCATGCCCATTTTGGCATTTCCTATCTGCGACTGCTTCCACTGCCAAACCCCCTCCTCTCCGAAGCCATTCCGACGATCCTATCTCCCCATTTCGGCATCCGGCAACTGGGGATTACATTTCTAGCAACCCAACACCTGCTGCTTCCATTTTCAAAGTTGCGGCTCCTGCCACTGCAAAACCCATCACCTTGTGCTAATAATGGGCATGCTAACTGGGGATCTGCATGTTCATTGCAGAAGAGGGATTCAAAATGATCCAAAAACTTAACGTGTTTGCAATTGTCACATAATAAAAAAAAAAAAACACAGCAATAGACCACATTGGCTATTCAAATGAGCATATTTGAATAATCTGCAATAGCATAATGCATAAATCATTACTACAGGCACAATCACATGCATCAGTTATCAAAACACCAAGCACATGGAATCCCATGGACCAAGCATAGTCAACCACTCTGCTAAGTGCTATTCAACCTTCATTACCTGGACATGAATCATGCAACCTGGGAAGCATCATTCAAGATAAAAAATGGACAGACCCACGCAAAAATAAATAAAATAAATCAACCAACTTGAACCAACCCCCTTCCCCTCTAAGTCAATTTCTTTCTAAATCAGCTTGCACAAAAGATGTCTATTTAAATCAACTCATTCTTTCCAGAGATGCACAAAGTATTGCCTCTATATTCTACTATGATTATAAGAATATAAGGAAAGCACATAAGACTTTCCCATAGCAAACTCTTAAGAATACTCACAACGCCATCTAAATCTAGATTGTCATGGTTAAAAATTAAATAAGAACCTATATATTGATATAATATTTGCCCATAGGCAAACTCATTGCAGTTCCTAATTCAAAACAGATACAACTATAAACAATTGGACGATGAAGGTGTTGTTATAATAGGGTAATCAAAGATTAGAACATACAAGGGTGTAGTTGGCCCTACAATAGAACATCCTTCAACCATGCCTAGAAAGAAAAAAGCATCAATTAGAATAAAGAAATTCATCAGATAATTATTAAAAATATGAATCAAACTCACTCTATGTCAATTTTTACAGTTGCAATCTAGGATATAAAGTAACAGCAGTGAGCAAAGGGAGAAAGAATCCGATCGCATTTCCAATAACCCAACTTTAAGTTTGTTGCAATACATTAGCTTAACTATTTTGGCAAAGGTCATTATTTTCTATTGTAAAAGGTATTATTATTTCATTCTATCTTTAAATATTTTTTGTCTTAAAGTAATGAATCCAATTAACAATTTTTTCCAAAAAAAATGACCTTTGCTTGAAAGAATAATTAAACACTAGAGGATGATAATTGGTGATTGATGATTGATGAATATTTGGATGACTTCTTTCAAGGCCTTGGACCTGATTAAGTATTATTTGGACTTATATCTTATTTAGATATTTGATGAACGTACTATTTTATTTGGATTTGAAACTTTATTTTGATGTTGGATATTTAAATTTTAAGTATGAGATAAATCTATTTTATTTGTATATTATTAAATGTTAAGATGAATAGTTACTTTTTTATTTATTGACACAACATGAATTCAACTTAAACCCAACTTATTAAATTTAGGTTAGGGTTGAGGTTTTAAAAATATAGTTGGGTTAGGATTAGGGTTAAAAATTTAGACCTTAGGCTAGGGTTAGGGTTAACCCTCAACCCAAACCCGAATGATCCAAATTGCACCCCTACTACCTACTCCACTTTCTAAGTCAAATTCCCTAACTTGGGTTCTAATAATCGCTTAATCCCAAAGTTATAAGTAGTACAAATTCTCTATCCTTTGGATTTATAGCTCCAAATGGTTGTATAATTGAATCACTTATACTTCTTGTAATGAGTCAAACTATCTCTTAATTTATAATCTAAACCAAGGTAGAGTGAGTATAATGAAAGAATAAACAAACTCAGCTTACAGCCAATCAATACCACAGGTAACTCTAAGGTTCAATGAAATTCACAGCATCCAAAATGATCACGATCACCCGTAAAAATAAAGTTTAACAAATTTTCTCTTTACTACAAATCTAAGTCTTTTTATTTGCTCTTTTTCACACACAAAAAGGTCACTTCTAGTGCAAATAATCCCCCACTTTATTGCCTAGACTAGGAAATTTTTCCTTAAAAGAGGTTGAAGAATGAGTTAAGAAGGTATGAGAACCAGAACTATGTAACCATTTGTAATGCACAAAAACCTTTGATGTTTTTTGATAACCCGTTGATGTTTTTCCTTCATATGAAATCCATCAAAGTTTAACTTTACCGGATTTGTCTCTGTTTGGCAATTAGTTAAAGTTCAACTTCAACTAATTCAAATTCGTTAAGATTGCAAATTTTACTCTGAAGATCCATTTCATAAAAAACATTGATGGATATGCAGTCCATCGATATTTTAACTCAACTTGAAATAAATTACACTTGAACATGCCATTCCATAGCTTGTTTATACACATACCATATTTCACATACTATTCACACAAACAAACCATTCATCACACTTTAAATTCCAATCTTAGGAATTCAACTAAATTCTTCATTGCACCTGTTACCTACATGTTAGATAAATACTTAGCCAAATGTAGTGGATTAAGTCAAACCAATCCATATTATACTCTGCAAGTGTTAGACAACCAACAAAACAAACCATTCAATTCTCAACCTATTAACTTATCAATTCTCAAACACATCAAATCATTTCACATACTTAACACATCAAGTTATCCAAGTTTGTTCATCATCAAAATATAAATTTAACAATTCTTTCCCTTTTTTATGATGAAAAAAATAGAAATGGATAACTTAAAATGTCAAAGTGCTTCCATTTATCTCTCTCTTTTTGTCATAAGCTAAAAGAGAGAAATAAATAATTATAAGAATGAATATGCCCAGATGCACAATGAATAAAGGATGACAATATGAAATTCAGTTCAAAGTCATAGGTGTGAGTTAAAAAGAGTGTTCCAAGTGCAATTAAAGTTAAGTGAAAGTTTCATGAAAGTGAGAAAAAGTTAGTTATCAACCATAAAACAGTAATATTCATCAATCAAGTCTTTTGCATTCAAACTTCAAGGTGTAGGAGATGTTGTTTTGTCATCTTTTTTATTGGACTAGGATTCATCAACTAAGGAAATGTTGGGCATGGAGTGGAAAAAGCATTGAGCTATTCTCGAATGTATACTTGCAAGTTAGTTTTCAGTGAGATAAGACTAATTGTTAGTAGTGTCTGCAATGTAGAAACATCAAGAGATGGAGATGTAGTAGTTGTAGTGGAAGGAGGAACAAAAAATGAAAGAGTAAGGACTATTTTGGGAGCAAGGATAGAGGCTACTAGAGTGATTTAAGTGTTAGTCAACATTGTAGTTTGAATATTCACCATCTTAATTAGAATCAGGAGCCTTTCTATGCAGTCCTTGAGGTTCCTCATTTTCTCCTTGTTCTTTGTCCCCTAGAACATCCTTAATTCTTCTTCATCTTCTTTTTCTATTCCTCTTAATCCTAAGCTTCTTTTTCTTCTTCCACTTCATATCTAGGTTCTTCCACATTGATTGAAGGCATCTCTGAAATCAATGTCTAAACATTATCATCATGCTTGATATATCTCATTCTTCACAGTGTTCAAATCTTGATTTCATCATAGCTTGATGGGCATGTTGGAATTTGAAAAATCTTGCGAGTATATGGCATAGGGCAAATGACCATTCCCTATTGTCTTTTGAGAAAACATTTATTAGAGCATTACATCTACTAGATCATAGTCCAAATTGTAGACTATGCAATAAATAGGATCACACTTCTGTATAGAGACAATATCATGTCTATCATTTCTAGGAAACAAGTAGTGCGTGACTATATGGTGCATAAGCTTGAATTCTAAAAAAATTCTTTGTTAGTGAAACCTCCCTTCTTTATGGCTAAACCAGCTTCCTGTGAGACATTCTATCACTTCTTATCTATCATAAGTTCTCAGAAGATACATAAGGAAGCTTCGTAATATTAACAAACTCTTCTTCTCCTGTGAATGTTATCTCCTTTCCACAAAGATATGTAGTAAACATGTGTACTCTGTCCTCACCTTCTTCTTCTCGGATATAGAAGTAGAATAATCTAATTAGCTCATCATAGATCATAACCTTCTCATCCATAAAATCATAAAGTCTAAAATTCTTAAAAATTGAAAACCTTTTTTCTCAAAAAATGTGTAGTCTATGAATTTACTTGTTGTATAATTTTTCTTGGCAAACTTCTGATAAAACTAAGTTTTATCTTGCTTGGACTTGAAATTCTTTAAACTTGTGCTTTTTTGTGCAGGATTTTGTTGAGTAGGCTTGGTTTTCAATGGAGTGGCTATTTTCTTTGGTCAATGGAGTGGCTATTTTCTTTGGTATTGGAGTGGTTGTTGTTTTTCTTGATAGTGGAGTGGCTATTGTTTTAGCTGGGATCTTCTCCCCAAGCTTTGTTTTTGGTGAGGGTGTGATGACTCATTCATCAAATAATTCAGAGCCCCGAATTACTTGATTCCAAAAATTCAAAATAAGTTAAAATTATCCTACCATATTTCTAAATCATTTCAAATAATTTAAAATTTTCAATTTGATACTAATAATATCAAATTATGTTAAAAAATATCCACTAAATTATTAAAAATAATTTTAAAACCCTAATATATTTTCTAATTATGAAAAATCATCTTAAATTATTCTTAATTAAATTAACTCCATCTGTACACTTAATGGCGAAAAGCTGATGGACCGTGCCAATTTGGTTAAAAACTTAGGAGCACTTATGCAAATTACCCTACTAATTATAACGACATATCTAAAAGGGCAATGTACATGTTTTTTTGAAATTGAAAGACATCTACAAAATTTAGAAAACTATAATAAATTTACATTAAATTTAATATTATTTATAAATCTATCAATTCTGTTAATCCATTTTAGGTGATGATTTTAATTTTTAAAATTTTCCCTTGCAACCCATCAATAAAAAATATTACCTAATAATGAACCCATTTTCCCACCATAAGGTGCTCTTTTCTTCTATAAGAAAAATCACCTTTTTCCATTATATACTTTCATAACAAAAATATTTTTCATTGCAAAAACATGTAATATTTCCTTATTTTATTTTCAGCAGATAAGAATATTATAGGTACTAAATAAATGCAAATTAAATAGTCCACATAAAAGGCCAAAATTAGATTGAGTCTTGTTTGTAGATAAGAATATTATAATTACTAAATAAATGCAAATTAGATAGTCCACATAAAATGCCAAAATTAGATTGAGTCTTGTTCATAGAATTTTATATTTACTAAATAAGAACATTACTTAGATATGAGTTTTGTTTGTAGATAAGAATATTATAATTATTAATAAATACAAATTAAACAGTCCACATAAAAGGCTAAAATTAGATTTAGTCTTGCTTAGAGATAAGAATATTATAATTACTAAATAAATGTAAATTAGATAATACAAATAAAAGGCTAAAATTAGATTGAGTCTCGTTCACAAAATTTTATAATTACTATATAAGAATATTATTTAGATAAGGTCTCATTCATAGAAATTCATTATTACAAATAATTATAATTACTAAATAAGAATATTATTTATCTTGTTTGTAAGTAAGAATATTATAATTATTAAATAAATGTAAATTAGATAGTCCACATAAAAGGCTAAATTTGGATTGAGTCTTATTCATAGAATTTAATAATTACTAAATTAGAATATTATTTAGATAAGAGTCTTGTTTGTAGATAAGAATATAACAATTACTAAATAAATGCAGATTGGATAGTCTACATAAAAGTCTAAAATTAGATTGAGTCTTGTTCATAAATTCTATAATTACTAAATAGGAATATTATTTATAAGAGTCTTGTTTGTAGATAAGAATATTATAATTACTAATTCACAAATTAGATAGTCCACATAAAAGGATAAAATTAGATTTAGTCTTGTTCATAAAATTTTATAATTATAATTACTAAATAAGAATATTAGTTAGATAAGAATCTTGTTCCTATATAAGAATATTATAATTATTAGATAAATGAAAATTAGATAGTCCACATAAAAGGCAAGAATTAGATTGTGCCTTATTCATAAAATTTTATAATTACTAAATATGAATATTATTTAGATAACAGTCTTGTTTGTAAATAAGAATATTATAATTACTAAATAAATGCAAATTAGATAGTCCATTTAAAAGGCTAAAATTAGATTGAGTCTTGTTTATATAATTTTATAATTACTAAATAAGAATATTATTTAGCTAACAGTCTTGTTTGTGGATAGGAATATTATAATTAAATAAATGAAATTAGATAACCCACATAAAAAGTTAAAATTAGATTGAGTCTTGTTCAGAAAAATGTCATAATTACTAAATAAGAATGTTATTTAGATAAGAGTCTTGTTCATAGATAAGAATATTATAATTATTAAATAAATAAAAAATTAGATAGTCCACATAAAATGCTAAAATTAGATTGAGTCATGGTTGTAAAATTTTATAATTACTAAATAAGAATAGATTGAGTCTTGTTCAGAAAAATGTCATAATTACTAAATAAGAATGTTATTTAGATAAGAGTCTTGTTCATAGATAAGAATATTATAATTATTAAATAAATAAAAAATTAGATAGTCCACATAAAATGCTAAAATTAGATTGAGTCATGGTTGTAAAATTTTATAATTACTAAATAAGAATATTACTTAGATAAGAGTCTTGTTTGTAAATAAGAATATTATAATTACTAAATAAATGCAAATTAGATAGTCCACACTCCACATGAAAGGCTAAAATTAGATTGAGTCTTGTTCATGGGATTTTATAATTGCTAAATAAGAATATTATTCAGATAAGAATCTCGGTCATAGAATTTTATAATTACTAAATAAGAATATTATTTAGATGAGATTCTTGTTGGTAGATAAGAATATTATAATTACTAAATAAATGAAAATTAGATAGTTCACATAAAAGGTCAAAATTAGATTGAGTTTTGTTAGTAAAATTTTAAGCTAGGAAAAAGAAAACATGCTAGTGATTGAGTCAAAACCTGAGATGACGGTGATGATGATGCATTCATGCGATCGTGTGTATGATGATACATCTAACGGTTGCTCTCACATAGCTACATCTCACTTAAGCCTTTGCATCCGCAACTCCCATCATATGAAATGGCCATTTGGATTGACCGACCAAAAAAAGACCCCAAAGTTATACATATACATATATGGGTAATTAATTAGGTAGACAGGCATACATACGGACCTCGTTCTTCCCTTGTGGAGTAATTAAGGTGACATCTTAATAATTCTTCACCTTTGGAGTAAGGCAAGCATCTTAATTTACGCTTCTTTAAAAAGAAAAAAGAAAAAAAACTTGCTTCCTTGCGAGGCAAAGCACATGTTCAGTTGTTATAAAAAGCTGTCTTCTCCAACCTTATTTTCCCCACGATTCAACCGCGGACTTGCGCCCTTCGACTTAATTTTGATTCGCTAGGCTGCTGATTAGTTGCAACTGCAAGTAGGCAAATTCCGTTTCTGTGCTACTCCTCTGATTAATTAATTAATAACATTGTTGCTGGTTTTGCTTCTTTTTTGCCTCTCAGGTCTCTAATTTTTTGATTTTTTAATGACATTTGTAGTTAATTTATATTATTATGACTGCTTTTTCATTTCTAGCCTTTTTTTTCATATTTCTATCAAAAAATTGTATTATTATGTCCATATGAGAAATATATTTTTTTTTGTACGGCATTTTACCAACAACGCTAATACTACAATTTCGGTTGTTGTATTATGTAAATTAAACATTTAAATAATTCAAATATTTAAAATGTTTTGTTAGAGTTTTTAATCACTTGCATTCATCACGTGTCATTCATTAATTTTGTTTCGAGCATCAATGATTTTATTAACTTAAATAATTGATCTTGTACATAATTTCAAATATTTCAATAATTTTGATTTTTATTTAATTTTTTTGGCATACATATGGCATTTGCCTCATTTTCTAGTTATAGGAAGAGGGAGACTGGGAGAGAGATCGAAAGAGAAAAACAATGTTAAGCATGTGATCAAGTACTTCATTAAAATTTACACAAATGATAAAGGTCGTGCTATAATTAAAAAAAAAAACTTGTGGTAAATTTGATAAAAACCTCAAAGTTCATGCATTTAATTGTAATTTTTTTCACAATAAGAATTGTGCAATGATGTGGCTATGTGACTTTTTGAGGGATTGTAGGCGACATGCTATATTTGATACAATTTATAAAATTCTTGATATAGGGTTGAAACAAGAAAAAAAAAGGGGTTGGTGCTAGATTTAAACAAATTTTATGCATTTTATAATAATTTGACATTTTTATATTGTCCTTGTTTAACCATGGACCTTGTATACCATATTTGTATTATTTAGTTGGGAAATTTGATTTACACGAACACATTACATTAATTTTTGACATAAGATTATTTTGCAAATTTTAATTCTATTTTTCAATTTTTTTATACACAAAATTCTTACACCTAATGACATTCTATCATTGCTTTTTTTAATTATCCATGTCATTCTATATGTTATCAGCGCTTTTTTATATTTTTTCAACATCAAATCCTGTGATGAAATTATTTTGAATTATGTCATTTTCACACACATGCAACATTTATTTATAGATTTATGTTGTATTTATTTTTCTCATTTCACCTATGAATTGTATTTGATTATTTGGAAATTTAATCTTTGTTGAGAAGTCAAGATTATTATTGTTATAATTTGGAAATATACATTATTATATTTTTATTTTCATTTCACAATATTTACAGTACTTCATTTATAAATAAAAAAGATTAATCAAGTTTACAACTAAGTAATATTGATTAGCCAGCCATATAACATGTACATGATAAGAGATGTGATATTTTATTAGCTAACTTTACATTTGATTTTGTGATTTAGAGTTTATACTTAATGCGAATGATTATTTGAATATGAATTTGTAATTATTTTATTCAGAAAGCGTTTGCTCTTTTAACAAGCATGCATAATCATATATAGTTTTCATGTTTATAAATAAATATATATATATATATATATATTTAGGAGGTAATTTTATGGGATGTGAAACGAAAAGTAGAATATTCTATGGTTTAATTAAGATGTAATTTTTCGAATAGATGCGATAGATTACTTTTAATGAACTTATGATATTGTCATTGAAAATAAGATTCTTTTTAGTTACGGTGATTGCATGGATTAGAAAGACAGAGCATGATGTTGAGGCAGAATGGTATGCCCTGGTTTTCAGAACTCAGTCAACCCACTCACTTATCTCATATCATTTTCACGAATCACGACCCACCGGTTTCTCTTCTGTGGTTCAATGACTGAAGAGTTTTTTATTTTTAATAGGCAGGCTTGAGAAGAAAATGTCGGGCATCCCGCCGAATGCACCGTGGAGAGGATGCGCATCAAGCTTCCCGCTACCAGTCGACCAAGAAGCCGAGCAACAAGCTGAAATTTGGGCACGAGCTCTTGAACAATATAATCGCGACGACAACATCGTGTATAGACCTGGAGATAGAGAACATGACATCCTTCACCATGTGCTGCGATGGAATAATACACACTATGAGCAGGTGTTTAGGAATGGATTCCGAGCGAGGCCTCAAGATGCCACTCCCGCCAACGTCTACTACAATCTACATGACCACGTCCATCATGGAGGGGTTCCTCTTGACCCCAACCGGCCCGTCCCTCACGTCTTCGTTAGCACCACGCTCAGCCATGGTTGGTATCCTCCCGTCAACCAAAGGACAGAGATATATCGATATGAGATATATGCACCCGGTGGCATTTGGGTTGCCCAGACTCTTGATCGTTATCGCTACCGTCGCCAAGACGAGGTGGCCTTTGTCGGTGGCATCGCCCCTCAGTACATTCGCTCCGCCCAACGCTTCACGCCCATTTATGACGCCAACAGAGGGTTAGCCTTCCTTCCATCCTATCCAGTTTAATAGCCTAGTTTACTAAATCAAATTGTTTTGCCTAATTATCTATATTAATTACACTTGTGCAATGTGATGCATGCAGGCGTAGGATATGGCAGCCAGCAGATACCCAATTAATAATAAATCATAACTTCAATCCACGATTGCTCGACATTCAAGACCCAGTTTTCTATCACTGGGATGCAAATAGAAGGACGAGGGTGATTCTATCCGTTAGTTTTTACGAACCACCTCGTACCGAGCGAAAGAAGCGAGAAGTGTCCACACCCACTGACTCTGATCCCATCCGTTGGTATGCTGAAGATGTGGCTAACATTGATACCTACATAAATGCCGCATTCCGTTCCTCTGTTCCAAATGAAGCTTATCTCTTCGTGAAGAACGAGTATGTGCGACTGAGCTATGTTCCGGGCAGCGCAGGCGAGTGGGTGGTGGTGGGACCGGGTCCTATTTGTGGTGGGTTTCCATCCCTCAAGGACACAACCTTTGCAGAATATGGAATAGACTGTGCTTTTGGGTCTCATGATAAGAATGAAGCATTCATCTTCTCTGGGAATCTCTGTGCACATATAGACTACGCACCACACTCCTTAAAAGACAAGATAATCAAAGGCCCAACGACCATCGCTAGGATGTTCCCCTGCCTCAAAGGGACGGTCTTCGAGAGCGGGATAGATGCCGCGTTTGAGTCAACCAGAAGTTATGAAGCTTACCTCTTCAAAGGCGGCCAGTATGCTCTTATAAACTACGGTTCTAGCGGTTCTGGCCTCATCGGCAGGATTGGTCCCATCTCTGGAGGTTATCCTAGTTTGAAAGGCACCATTTTTGAAAGTGGAATCGATGCAGCGTTTGCTTCGCACAAGTATAATGAGGCGTACATTTTCAAAGGAGATTCCTACGCAATCATCGACTTTGCCCCCCGCACCACAAATGACAAAATCATTGATGGCCCCAAGAAAATCCTTCCCAATTTGATCTCTTTACAAGACATCTTGCCTCACAAAAACCGTGGTCTTGATGTTCATGATTACACTACTACAGCTGATCCCGGCGATGACCACGATGAACTCTAAAACCAGGTCTTACGTGAATAAGTATCCATATATGGTATCGTTTCAAGTAAGAGTTTGGCTTGCTTTGGTTGGTTGTTTCTACTTTTATCTTTATCTACGATAATTTAAGTGTGTAATCAAGGAGGATCGGATTGGGGTTATCTTCTCCTTTCCTCCTTAGTTTGTGAATCAACTTTCTACCTAAGTCTGACTATTTAATAATAAAAATCCCTTATTTCTAGTCCAAACCAATGGAGCAAGATTTGGTTTCCACTGCTATTTTAGACTAGAAACATACAGGTAGTTTAACATCCCACGAGAAAATGGAACATTTAATCGCTATGAGAAAAATGTTGCTGAAGATCAATGCCATGTTTTCATTTCTCAAATGTCTTCCAACGTCTAACCTCATTCGGAGCAAATAACAGATTCAAGCTTCCTTTTTTTTTTTTTTTTTCCTTCGGTCAAACCAACTGGAACTTTTTTTTTAAAAAAAAAGGAAATGAATAAAATTAATAAGAAAAATGAGAAACAATGGCCAACTGGACATTTTAGCAATCCTCCTCCTCCACGCCTTGGCCGGGAGGCAGCTGTAACCAAGAGCTTTCCATGCACCCCTCTAATTTCCAGAGTTGCCAGCAATGTGTACTCTTTGTATATGTCATCGAAACAAGACAATTACAGAGGAACAAAAGGAAATGGAAATGAACCATCCTTGCAAGTAAACAAACGATATGTTGTTTACAGGATCCATCACAGAATTAATGGCAGAACTGAAGTGTATATATTAGTGAATATGAAACATGAGTTCGTTCTAGCATCTTCTGTAAAAGCTATACTCATAGGATCACCCACATCAATTTAGACACTAGCTAGAGGGATTCCTCTCAAGCTATGAATGATGGCGTAACTCAGGCTACAATTATTAATCCATCATGATCTTAATTTTCATAGTTGGGGCTTTTCCTCAGATTACTTGTGGTTCGGGAGCCACCTCTGCAGCTGAATGCCCTTTGCTAGTACGGATGGGCTTATCTAGTCCCCAGAAGCTGTTGTTTTTCCGTCATCCCCGGCCGTCAATCTTGATAACTCCTCATGGTCATACTCTGAAGCATCTTTTCCTCCAAACTCAGCAGGAAGGATCTCAATGCCAAAACTCTTTTTCATGAGCTCTAGGCTTTCTTCATTATTTACGTAGATGAATTTCACCTACTGGAAAGTCTTTGGATCTAAGAAATAATTGAGAATCTGCAGTGTAGGAAAGAATATGTTAATCATTAACACCAACATGGATATTCCTAAGCTCAAGGCCAGTCATGATGAAATCTAATCGTTAGTACACCTCAGCCTCTCCTAGTTCTGGGGACAGATTCTGCAAGGTCCAAAATTTCCTTCAGTCTTAATACCAGGACTCATGGAACTGGTCATTGTGGAAGTAGAGAAACAAGTAAAGAATAGGTGATTCATCCTTCAATAGTTATCAGTTAATGGCCATTAATAATTTCTTATCATACTTTGAATTCCCTACTACCTACGAAATACAGAAGCTGCAAGTTGTTTAGTAACCCAAACCTTCCAAAAAGTATCAAAGATCCTCGGAGGGTTGTAGAGGAACGCAGCAGCCAACCTCTCAGGGTAGTGATTCTGCAGTATGCTTATGGTTTCTTGAGCAGTCTTGACGGGAACTGAGTTTGACAACGACCATCCACTGAAGTCTATCAGCCACCATCTGCTCGTGACCCTCAGTCACGTTAAGTATTGCATTCTCTATGAGATACACCAGATGGTGGAGCTGATTGTCATGTGATGTTGTATTCTGCATTATAGAAGAAAAGTTTCCAAAGTTCCTCTTAAACCATTCGCCATATCCACTTAAACACAAATCAAATATTTAAGAAAAACCCGCTTTCCGGTCTAAGAATAAGAACTGTCCGTCCTTGTCGATCATTAAAATTTGTTCTGTATGCTTTCTTCCCTTCACCTTCAATGGCCACTTCATGCTGAAGGACAAATAGTAAATGCAAAATGTCGGGGAATTCAGGTCAACAAATAAGAACATCATATGCATTTCCTCATGATCCATTTAATCTAGAAACATTGAGAGATGTCGGGTCGGGCACCAATATTCCACGTCGATCCTGAAGTATATTGGTGTGATTAGATCTAAGTTTCTTTTCAAATGAAAACATGACGTTCGTTTGGAAAACAGAAGTTCATTCAAATTCATATTAATATCTCCATAGATAAGTCAAAGAATAAAAAAAGTCAGGCCCCTATTACACATAAGAATGGATTAGAAAGATTTGAATCTTTGAGAAATATTTACCATTGATATGAACTATCCATGCACTAATTCATATACATAATTTTTGTCAACTAAATTAAGAAACAATGTTCAAGATTGACAAAAATTATATAACAGAATCTATGTAGCTGATCTATTTATGTTGAAAACAGCTTTTGCTACTATAATAATGATGAAACTAAGAAACAATGTAGCGAAAACCTACCGGGAGGTTGAGTTGGCTAGGCATTTATTTCTTGGTTCAACCGACCCAACCAAACTTACTCTTCGGTTGGCCGCATGTTGTATTGGATTAAAGTGATTTTGAAGATATAAATACACTCTTGTACGGGTTAATTTGGTTGCACATTTTTTTACTATATTTTTTCTCACCGCAAAAGCTTATTTTTCACGTTTAGGTAGAAACTGTAAATTATTGCATCTCCTAAACACGCTTTCTCCAATAACATTTTTTCAAAAATGCTAAATTTGACTTCGTGGCTAAACGAAACCTTATTTATTTATTTTTAAAAAATATATATATAATAATATAATGCAGTGGTGTAGAACCAGAGAGACTCAACTAGAAACCTTGAAATCCATTCTGGTTCCTTAGTGTTCACCTGGAGTATTGATTGTGACATGTATCAAAACTTGCTACTGACTTGCTTAAGAAAATAATTATTTTTTCTGTGTTTTCAGTGAAGTTGGATAGCAAGGAACTCCAAATGATTTACCGAGTAATTCAGAGGATAATTAATTCAAGGAAACCATCTAATCCCAAGCAAAGAAAGGAGATGAAAAATATTTATATAATTACAATATCCAAAAATCAATTCAACTCTCAAAGGATCCTTTAAAGACAACCCATATTCACATAAAGTCAACACAAAGCAAAATCAGATGGCATCGCGAGATCAGATGGCACGGCGAGTTTCTGAAGATAAACATTCTGTACTGTTTTTTATAAAGGAATCAGTCAACCAAAGCAAAGAGCAGTCAAGCGAAGGTCATCTAATCTCAAGTAGAAACTCTCCTAGACATGACCAATTGACCGAAAAGAATGGTCGGTCAAATGAAGCCATGCCATTACAAATCAACTGAAGAACCAAAACATTACGGAATTCAAGCACATTTGATTTAGTCGGCCTATGAATAGGACAGGAAGACCTGGACTCAACTAAAGATCATGATTGGTTGCGAACAGTCCACCAAAAGCCTAATGACATTCTATTTTTCTATTTTTTAGGCATATAAAATTTGTACACAAAATTCTTACACCTAATGACATTCTATCGCTGCCTTTTTTTTTTAATTATCCATGTCATTCTATATGTATATCAGAGCTTTTTTATATTTTTCAACATCAAATCCTGTGATGAAATTATTTTGAATTATGTCATTTTCACAATAATGCAACATTTATTTATAGATTTATGTTGAATTTATTTTTCTCATTTCACCTATGAATTGTATTTGATTATTTGGGAATTTAATCTTTGTTGAGAAGTCCAGATTATTATTGTTATAATTTGGAAATATATATTATTATATTTATTTCCATGTCACATTATTTACAGTACTTCATATATAAATAAAAAAGATTAAATAGGATGATTTATTTGAATTCGAGTTTCAAGTTTACAACTAAGTACTATTGATTAGCCAGCCATATAACATGTACATGATAAGAGATGTGATATTTTTTTAGCTAACTTTACATTTGATTTTGTGATTTAGAGTTTATACTTAATGCGAATGATTATTTGAATATGAATTTGTAATTATTTTATTCAGTAAGCATTTGCTCTTTTAATAAGCATGCATAATCATATATAGTTTTCATGTTTATAAATATATATATATATATGTATATATACATAGAAGAAAATTCACTACACCAAAAAACCACATAATGCAACCATTCAGATGCAGCCACTTCAAAGTGGCTGCATTTTGGAGGGAGATTAGATGCAACCACTTGACACAGCCACTTGGAAGTGGCTGTGTTTAGGTGGGGGGGTGTAAAAATTTTTTTAATTATTCTAAATCAAAGAAAATTTAAAAATATAAAATATTTATAATAAAAAATATAATAATAAATCATAAAATTAAAATAATTTTGTAAAAAATTATAAAAAGAATAATTTTATTTAATAATAGATATTTTAATTCATAACTCAAAAAATTAATTTTAAATAATTTAAGGAGCATAGTTATAATTATATTATAGCTCAAGTATTTAGTAGTGGTGA